>WYDI02030049.1:0-109357 GCA_009867235.2 Psittacus erithacus
CTGAAAAGGCTGCGAGGCGCCGGCGGGGAGCGAGCGGCGGTGCAGGCGGCGCCCCAGCCTGCACCGCCGCCGCGCCCCGGGGGATGCCGAGGCGCCGGCCTCGCGGGTCGCCCTAAGGGAGAGGAGCTTCTCCGGCACCGCCCGCCCCGCAGCCCCCGCCTGGGGAAGGCCGCCGCCCCGCGCTGAGCCCCGCCGGAGCCGATCGCCAGTGGGGCGCCCACGCCGGGCGCGGCGCGCCCGGGGTAGGGAGGCGAAGCCCGGCGCTGCCGCCTCGGGTGTTGGTTCTGTTGGTTCTGGTTTTAATTCCTTCCGAAGGATGGATACGTTTCTTCTCGCGTGGGGATTTCTAGGGCTGTGCTTGCCCGGCTCCGGAGGCACGGCGGAAACAGGTAAGGTGCCCTCCGGGACCGGGATGTCCCTGGCCGCGCACGGGCGAGGGAGCTCTCCCGCTCGACCAACTTTCGGGTGCCCGGGCGCTCGCACCGGGGCTCTGCCTGGCGTCGGGCATTGCGCCGGGAGTAGATGAGGAACCGGCAGATTTCCCGGTACGGGTTTTGGGAGGCTGGGGGGTGTCGTGCGTGTGGCGGGGCGGGGATGGTGCAGTCCCCCCACCCTTCAGCAAGGCGCGCAGCGGGTGTAGCCTCCGCGCTGCTTCTGTCGCCCGGCGTGAAGGGGCGAGGGGACGGAGCCGCGCTGGAAAGTTGCGTGCTGTTTATTCTGGGGTGGCACAGGGAAGTGATGGGAAGCGGTAGGGACCGGCCGCATCCCGGGCACCCGCATCCAGGTGCTCGCGGCCCCGTGTCGGGTTGAAGCCTTGGAAAACTTTAGGTGGGAAATCAAAATCATCTTGCAGGGCGCAGGCAAGCGGGCGAGGCTGGGCGGCGGTGGCGGCATTCCGGGGCAAGCCTGCCCGCGGTGCGTGCGGGACCGCGCTTACTTTACAAGCGCCGGGGTGTCCCGGGACCTGGCGGGTTCGTGGCAGGATTTGGGGCGCGAGTGCGTTTTCCCAGTCTTAGCTGAAGAGCTAGGCTAGGTTATCAGGAGGCACTGGGATGAACCCCGGTGCTTGCGCTGCTTCGGCTTGGGGACTGGAGAGGGACAAGGGTGGGCAGAGGTTGGCCTTGGGTCTGGCTAACGGGGGTGCGGGGTCCCCATCTGGAGGAAAAGGATATGCCTCACCCCGCCGTCACCGCTTTCCCGGGACTCCCTTCTGCGGTCGGCAGCCCGGGAGCTGCCTGGCAGGACGGTGGTGCCAAGCCAGCAGCTGCTGAGCTGCCGGCTTCCCTTCCCTCCCGTCGGTCTTGGCCTCGGGCTGTCCCTCCGGCGGCCCGCGGAGCCGCAGCGCCCTGAGCCGCGGCCTGGCCCCGGCAGCGCTAGAGGCAAGGCGCGGTGTCCGTGCTTCCCCTGCCGCTCTGTCCTCCCTGCCCTGCGGCGGCCCGGCCACCAGCTCCCCTTGGAAAGGGAAGTGGGGAGTCTCTGCCGGATGAGAAAGTCCTCTTTTTGCAGTAGAGAAGCGCAAACGTTCCCGGCAAACACACTCCGTGTACATTCAGTTACCGATTGGCATGGCCTCCTGCCTTATGGTTATAAAGGAAAGGGAAAAAAATAATTCCCATCTTTTGTTCCAAGAGGAAAACAAATGAATAGGCACTCGATGGAGTGAAGGGTAAGGGCAAAGTCCCGGGAGGCCCCTGCTGAGTGCAACCGTCTTTTCTGATGATCCCTGTTGCAGTGTCGGATCTCCTGGAGTGGGTATTGTGCTGAGGCAGATCGGGTTGTTAGCTGAGGAGGGTGCACTGGCCAGCCTGGCCACGACCCCTGTGGGTACCAAGCCCGAGTGTATGCCTGGGTCTGCGTTCGTGCCTCCTTCCATCCTGGAGTGGACTGAGGATCGGGATTGATAAGTGCGAAGGGGTTTATGAGCCACCCGTGTCTCCAAGGCCATTCAGTCGCTGTAAGAAATGTTCATTTGAACACGGGGTTTTCCCGGCTAAGCAGAGCATCACATGGTGGTGGAGCCAGCAAGGAAGTTGTCTCCCTGTGGCTGACACCAGCGGCTGTTTGCGGAGATGTTGTGGTGCTGCAAACCCTGTCAAATGATTTTATTGCTAGCCCAGCACTCAAACGTATGGGGTAATGGGATGTGACCCTCAATCAGCCTATGCTCTGCTCCAGTGAATTAGCCAGCCTAGTAAGAAAAACATGCCAGAGGTAGATGGATTTATGTTTCAGTCTGGTGTATCTGAAAGCCTTCCCCCATTATGAAAGTCCCTGTTAAGATTCCCTAAGGGAGGTTAGTAGAAAGGGGAGATGTTTTTAATAGACAATAATATGATAATCCACATGGAATAAAACCCTGCGTGTAATATTTCTACAGTAAGAGATAAACAGTGCAGCTGCCAATTTGTATGTAGCCAAGCAAACCCTGAGATAACCACGGAGGGGAGTGGGTGGGAGACCCTGGAAGATAAATCTGAAGGCTGGCTGGCTGTGTGTTTTTCATCTTCCCGTAAAAAGCAATCAAGTAAGAAAGTAACAGATCCGAGTGACCCAAGTGCTGAGCATTTCAGATGATGTTTATGCAGCTCCAAGCAAAGCTCACTCTTGAAGCCTTCCAAATAGTTTGCTTAAAAGCTAGTATTTTTAGTAATGACTTAAGGGATGTAGCAAGGTGGGGAGGGGGATCAAAACAAATTGCTGCCAAGAAGGCACACAGCCACACACATACAAACACGCACACGCACACCCACGCAAGCCTGGAGTGTAGTGCCTTTTGCCCGTTGCACTGTTAACTTGGCTCTTACTGGGAACAAAAGCTTTTTTAGCCTAGGAATCGGGCAGTTTTCAGGTCTGTCACTGAAAATGACTGATACAAGCCCCCTGGGGGGTTCTGACCCAGGTTAGGGTGCTGTATTTTGTTTTCCTAACTTCCATGACACAGAAAAATTGTGCTGTGCAGTGTTGTAGTGACAGTCAGACACACTGATCCCAAGGGGCTCTATAGAGGAGCTTCCCATCTCACTGCCCTGCTCCTTCTCCCATTTAGTCCCTTCACAGTATTTACTCTGTTTTTGGTACCTCACGCATGGCTTTGAAGGTTAAAATGCAAAAGCAACCTACTTTGCTGGGCTGGAGAAGGCAGCATGCCCTGTCCAAGCAGCCTGCCGCTCTGGTCAGGCGGATGGGTTGGTTTCCTAACAGAAACCTCCAGTGCTGCGGGGTTCCAGGACATGGTGGCCTTGTATCACAGATAGCCTGAGAGGAGAAAGCATCCTTCATGTGGTTTAGGAAGCTGTCAGGTTCAGATAAGGCTGGGATCCTATCCTGTGGGACCCCCAGTTGTATTAATAAGGAAAAATTAATTTTTAAGCACTGGGATTGCTGCCAAATTATATGACCTCTGACAGACCAGCTGTGCTAGGAAAATAAATCGTCTATATCTGAGACCTGTGATCCTATCTGAAATCGAAATAGAGAAAGTCGGCATTTAGCCATGATGGTGGGGGCAGACTGCAGCAGCTTGAGAGCAAACTGGAAGCTGCTAAACTTGCTCTCCATTGTGCGGTGAAGTCACCACCACCGTGTCCCTGTGGGGTCTCAGGAATACAGTTGTCTGATTTGGGAAGTGTGGAGAGCTGATGTGCCTGTACACACCCAAGCTGGGGGTGATGGTGTCAGCACAGAGGTGGGGGCAAAAGCGGGGTGTGAACACTCCCAGCTCTACCCTCACTCTGTAACAGCCCTTTGACACATATCTAATTATAATACACACACAGACAAAGAGGTAGCTGGGCTATTTTCGAAATCCCTGTCTACACCCTGGTGGAAACCGCAATACTAGCAACAACATAAATCAGAGCTGTTGCTAGCAGTGTTGTGCACAGCTTAGCGCTACAGTAGCATGGTTTTAATCATGCTCAGAATCAAAGGGTCAGCCTTCTCCCTGCCTGAGCCAAATCGCAATCTCGGAAGGCCAGATCCTGAGCCAGGATTGATGCCTGCGCAATAAAAAGACACAAGCGCAGACACAGAGGAGAGGTTTGTCAGCACGAGGTCAGCAGGCACAGGGCCAAACACTCAAAATCACAACTCGAAGCTGTAACCCTTTCTGTGTGCAAGCAGTGCCTGTGGATCTCACTGGGGAGGATGGCTTGGGTAATGATCCAGGGCTGGGGCTCCAACTGCAGCCTTGGTGATGCAGCCTCTTCCCAAACAGGTTGAGGAAAAGGGTACAAGCTGTGAGTCGGCATGCAGAACAGCCTGAAGTGTTACTTGCAGGGATGGATGGCTGCAGAGACTTTCTGTCTGAGTGCTTCTCCCCCTCTCTTCATACTTGATGAGTCAAAGAAAATGGGCTCCAGAGATGAAGTGCTGGGCGCCGGGTCTTTGAAACCTGTCCTGATTTATCCCCATGCATTTGAGACAAAGGCAAAACATCTGCCCCAGCTGTTCTGGTGGGTCACCCCTAGCTGTGAAGTGCTGTCTGTGTGGGGCTTGAATGGCTGCCTACTTCTACATCCCTCCTACAGAGATGGTGAAGTCAAAAGGACGCTGTCCTTCTGCTCTGCTTGCATTTTGTTGAAAGGCTCCTTTTGGACCCTGGTTTTTAGGGGATGCCTATGGGGAGAGAAGGAAAGAAAACTCCAACCCCCTGTGCATGTAGACACGTACACACACTTTTCTCCCTGGTTCTTCCTCTCTCTTCACAAGCACACAAATCTCTCTTTTCTCTCACAGAGCCCGTCCAGAGACCCCAACTTTGCTGCCCGCCACATGCACGCTCCTACATCCTTCCCTTTCCTGCACTCTCCCTCGCACACCCAGAGCCCCTGGGCAACTTTCTCCCTCTTGCACATCCCCAGGCTTGCTCCTGCTTTTCTGTATTTCTGTTTGACTGCTGAATATGTGCTCAGCAGAAAACAATGTGTTTAAGGCACTCGCCAGAATGTGTAATAACTTCAGTACTAATAGTGCAGCTCTGCAGTAGCTGGGTTTGAGCAAACCATCATAAAGGCAGAAGCTGCCGCTGCTCGGCAGCATGCACAGAGGGAGCTGCAGCAGGGCATCTCCCCGTGTGGCTCCAGAGGCACTGCCTCCCTCCCCATCCTATCCATGGGGCTGCCTCTTGCCAGGGCAGCAGTTTTTACTCTGCAGGTCAAACAGGGTCCCTGGGAGGGAGGGCTGCTGGGGGTGTTGTGGGATTCGGAGAGGCTCTGCCAGCCACTTTGGGAAGAGGCAGGAGCAAGCTGCCATTGCCCTGTGGGGAACGGCAAGATTTGGTTTCAGAATGGACCCTGACAGATGGGCTCCAAAGGTGTGAGGAAGCTGAGGAAGCTGGGAGGGTGCAGGGAGAGATGAGAGATGAGATAGGCTTTTTTTTTTTTCTTCTTGGAATTGTAGTCATAACAATACTAATTAGTATTTCAGAGGCATCGAACACCTTTCATCAAGCCTGAAGCTCTTTAGAGAGGAATCCTAGGTGAATCCATGGCTCACTGTTTAATATGTAGAATTAAAATGTCTCTTCCTTTTCCTCCATGGCCCTCGAACCAGCCTTTTATTGATTGATAGCATTCGCGGGGGTGGCGCAGCAAATTGTTTCATCCTCATATTATTTCCTACTGTAGCCTATAGGTAAGGTGGCAGGCTGCCATGCAGGAAGCTTGTGCTTTATTTCTGCCTCCGCTCTGAGCTTTCAAGTGTCCCCAAGCCTCTGTTTCCCTGCTTGTGGTACCAGTGAGGTTTCCTCAGAAACTGCCCGATGTACAGCTTGAGGATTTCCTGATGCCACCTATTCCTGGGAGATGGCAGTGTGTTTCCACAAGATTTCAAACCCCTGGGAGCCTATCACAGAGGCAGGAGAAACAGGCATGATTCCTGCAAGTTCAGTATGCAGTTATCTCTCTCCCATGCATGTGAACGTACACACATACTCGCACTCTCTCTCAAATGGTTACTGGAGTTGCCAGGAGTTGTAATTCCAGACCCACCAATTACATTTCCAGGCAAGCTGGGAGAATTGTGTGCACATGTATCTATATAAAGACTAACACTATTAAGCTGGTTGCCCTATTGGAATTGCATTTGTCTGTGCTATAAGATGACAAATAACAAAGTTAGAGGAGGTGGCACCATGTAAAATGAAGCTATAAAATCTCATCAAAGATAAGAGGCTTGGGGGGGGGGGGAACTACCGAAACCCCAGAGTGGCAATACTTAAAGGTCAAGGTTGCCACTAAATGAAGTAGTACAAGGTGATGCCAGCCCCTGAAAGGTGGCTATCTGGAACTGCAGGGGTGGAAATCAGCTGACCTCAGTGATTTCAAAGCAAATTACCTGGATTTGCATGCAGGATTTAGCCCTTTCATTTTCTACAGTGAAGCTTGAGTAGGTCTCTGTTTTAGGTTTCCACTTAATTCGTCTGTGGATTAGCATGGCAAAGAAAGTGCAGGCATCAGAAATCTTCAAATCACTTTCTATTCCTCCCTCCAACACACCCTTAGTATTTAAAAATAATTTAAAAGGATCTCTTTCTCTGCTAAGGCTCACAGCTAAAATGTTCCATTTGCTGAGCTTTCCAGTGTTCCTCTCTCACTGCTGTCCAGCGCTATAAAGTGAATATATTGCATCCCTCCCAGTTGCCTTAGGAAGTGGTCAAACGGCCGCATTCCTCAACTGATGGATTGGTGCGTTCCTCTCTTGCTTAAGCCCAGACAGTGTTTTTATGAGCCTGTCTTGTGACACGCTTGAAACACTTTGAATCAAACAAAACCCTAGTTCAGATCACAAAAGCAGTCTTTAAATTCTGCTTTGCTGTGCCTTCACTCTTAAGTGAAAATTTAGTTAAACCGGTAAAGGTCCTCAGTGAAATGTCCAGGGGACTTTCCCTGGCTGTGTGAAATCCCAAGACGTGGATGTGGGTACTGCTCTGGGATGAGATGTGCATGTAAGTGCTTTGTGTTGTTTGGGTGTGTTTGTCCATTAATTTGTTCAGGAAGCCTTTGAAGCTTTATCTCACAATCCAAAGCAAACATGCTTCTGCTAAAATGATCTATGCTACTGGGGATAAAATATCTAATCTTATTAGCTTCCTCCGCATTATGTCTCTCTTCTTGGCTGATGGCTAAGCTGTATCATTTAAATCCCAGGAGTTCGCATTTATGTTCCTGATGCGAAAGTTGTGCTGTATGGTTTGGTGTGAGAGCCCCTGCCACATTAGCCATACCCAGACTCTTTCCCAGGCTCAGGAATGAGGCAGGATGAACGTTAATGAGTCCTCAGCAGGAGAGATCTGTTTATCCCCTCCATGCCAGGGTTTGGCAAAGTGCACATGGACCCTGAAAAACTTCACTTCTTGAAGAGCTGTTTGACTCTAATGGGGCTGAAGTTCAGGATCTGATGAGCAGTGGCTCGTGCCAAGTTCAGCAGCTCTGAGAGCAGCAGGTTGTGTGGGCCAGGACCTGTGTTTTGCTGCACTGTTGGATGGTTGGCAGGGTCGATGTACTTTGCCCAGTGCTGAATCCCAGGACTTAGAAATCTTCTTCAGGAGTTGGATGAAAGTATGGAGCTGGGCTGTGAGGGCCTTATTTGGGGAAGGAAAATAAGTGATGAGTCTAGGCGGTGCATCTCTGCCATGGAACTCAGGGGATTTCTCTCCCATGCTCCTTTCATGCCCTCAAAGGCTGCTGTTTCTGAGTAGCACAGACAGCAATGCTGCTGCTTGCCTCTGAGACAACAAGAATGCCTTAAATTTTGTGCATAGCCCTGAATTACATCCCCAAAGTCAACTATACCCAGGAGATCAAAACATGTGATAGTTTTCTGCTGGACACTACAAGCTCTGAGAGGCCGTTTTGTGTGTTTGTTGTGAAACGGGCCTCTCCGGTGATGATTATTTTTGTTACAGGCAGAGTTGGCTTTAGTTTCTGTGTTGAAGGTCCAACAATAACAGTGAGCCCTGCTCTCCTGGGGTGAGGGAAATCCAGAGGGATTTAATCGCCAGGAAATTCAAGTAGGAGAACGCTCTGCTCCTGGCCTAAGGTTTCAGCCTGTGCTGATGAGCTGAAGTGCTGAAAAGTCCAAAGTCTGGGTGGAGGTTTCCGAGGCGTGGCTGTTATTTTTGGGTCCCCTCAGTGATGGTTGCTCCTTGCAGCATGGGGGAGGTAGGAGAAGACATCATCAGCCTGGGTATCTCCAGTGGGTCAGGGCAGGGAAAGAGGGGTCTGCCCCCTGCAAAGGGTAAAGAACTCAGCTGCTGATGCCCATCTCTATGGGAAACTGGAGTTGCCTGCTGTATGCTGTGGCATTTGCAAGATTTTGTCTTCCACGTTTTTCTTACCCATCCCTATGGCATGTTTGCCATCCTCTGGTGTACTTCTGTTGGAGTGGTCCTGCAAGCAGGGGGTTGCTGGCATAGTCCTAAGGCATGTGGTGGGCCATAACAAAGGAGGGGATCTGAGGATCTCCCATCCAGAACACAGCCTGCTCCAACACTGCTGGGGAGCGTCAGCCTTCCATAGACTGCATTGAGGAGCCCAGCTGCTCTCCCACAGCCTCACTGCACTGGCCCCTCCACCATGCAGGCTGGCAGGGGCCCCAGCAGCTTGCTTTCAATGCCTGCATTTTGCTTACTGAGCAATGGGATGTCCCACGCACCTGGCAGACTTGGCTTATACTTGAGAATTTCATTTTAGTTTTATTAAGTGAATTCAGGGCTCGCAAAAGCTGCCAGAGCCCATTAGCTGTGGAGCACATCTTGCTTCCAAAGCATGCAGCCTGGGCAGTAGCCATGCTACTCACCTTCTTTCTTCCTTCTTCTGAATTTTATTCTTTGCATGGATTCAATGCGTGAGTTTGAAAGGACACATTTATGTTGAAGCTTGACTCTCTACTGTGTACAAAACAGGCCTGATCGTATACAGAAAGCCAGTGGTTGGCATGTCTAATGAGACAAACCCTTTGCCTGTCAGCGGGCACAGTGATAGATATTTATGTTGCGGGAGTTCCAGTGAATCAAAAGAGAAGTCCAACAGAACAATTATAAAGATATTAAAATCATTTTGCCTCTTCAGATAACTCTTAAGAAGTCCTGGGTCCCCAGTATGCTATTGCCCATCATGTGGCCTGGTGCTGTGTGTAGACAAGTCAGTGCTGCACTGAAATAGCCCCCTTCCTTTCTCTGGACCTATTTGGGGAGGGATGAATGAGAGGACAAAATCTGTTCCTCTGAGACACAAATAAGCTTTCATGCAGGTGGAAGGCTTTCTCTGCTACAGAAAGACAGTCTTTACTGGTGGTATCTCAACACCTGAGGGATGTGGCTGGTGCTCCTGTCCACTCAGTGGTTTCTCCTGTTTGTCCTATTTTGCTGCAGAGACCACAGCTGCAGAGAACTGGGCTCCAGCCCCCCTCACTCAGGCTGTCCTCACCAGCATCAGCAGTTTAGCTTGGGCACCAAACTGACCTGAAGTCAGGATTAAGCCCAGGGGTGGATTTCTTTAGCTTGGTCCTGCTGACCTGCAGTGGCCTCGCAGGGCCAGGGAGAAGTTTTAAGATTGGGATAAATCTGGATTTCTGCTCCTGAGCTCATTTGTCAGGGAAGAGCCAGAGCAAGCAATGTTCACATTGCAGTTCCCCTCCAACCCATTGAGTTGCAATGGCTCACAGAGTATTCATAGTATCCGGCGCGAGTAAGGGGCTAGCAACTTCTGAGTGGTGGGTGATGTTGGTGGTATCAGCCTAGCGGGTAGCATGTGTGTGAAAGCTGGAGAGACAGGGAGGGGATGACGAGGTGTGGAAGGATTGACTGTATTTTCATTGTTTGGAGACTTTGCCCTTTCCAAGAAAAATAATCTGCAGCTTGAATACTTCTCTTTGCTGGAGGGGGTGGACATGTGTGCAAACGAGGTGTGAATTTTTATGAGAAGGTGTGAAAGTGCGTACATGAGTGAAGTGTGAATTACATGTCTATTTGTACATTGATGTCAACAAGTCGGTGAATTTCTTCCTTCCACGTGAATGTCTCTCCCTCCCTCCCTCCAACCCACATAGACACGTGTGGGCAAATATGCCTTACTGAGAGAAGAAATCTGTGCAAGGACGTAGGTTTGTAAATGTTTGTGTGTTGAGCAAGCTCTCCTGTGGAACAAAACCAGATGTTTTTTATTATTCTCAGCTCTTCCATGGCAGTGTTGCAATTTTTGCCCTCGTATTCTTTCAGGATACTTACAGGTTTATTTTAAGAGAAAAGAGAAGGCTGCAGAGCTGCCAATGGGTGTGTGAGAAGAAAGTTATTTTGAAGAATGAATGTGTTAGAGGGCATGAAAAACAGGGGAGAAAGTGAGACAATTCTTTTTCATGGTGAAGGAAGCTTTGCTCCCCCACGAAGGGCCCTCCTGCTTCATTGTTCCCGCACAGGGCACGTGTGCTTTCTGCTGGCAGCATGCAGGCAGCAGGCTGTTTATTCAAAGTGCTTTTTCGCAGGAAGCATTACCACCGAGGGGTTCTGCCTTGCTCCTGCTGCTTGTGTGGCTGTGGCAACAGGGCAGTTTGAAGGTGACTGGGATGTCCCCACCAAGAGCAGGCAGACTTGCGACACCTCTGTGGCTGAGGGACAGAGTCAGACCCACAATGTACATCTGAGCCCATACAAGACCAGGAGGTCTCAGGGCTTTGCAGTGACTGCTGCTGCAGGTGGGACGGGAAGAACCCTCAGGGCAGTGGGGAGCATGGCAGAGACTCTGTCCACAGAGCTGATGGGGTGTGGGACATGTTGTTGCTCTCTTGTATCGGGAAGGGGAAAGCCTTTCTGCAACGTGGGTCTGGGTTTCACCCTGTATCCCTGCCAGCCTGCCCTGTGGAGGGGTTTAGGATTTTGCTGGGTTTTGCTCATTTTGCTAGTTTTTTGCCTGTTTTGCTGGGTGTGAGGAGGCAAGGCTGTCTTCTGAGGGCAGCTGTGGCAGCCCGTGGGGCTGTAGTGTTGGGATGGGATGGTGGCAACACAGGAGGGGCAGCAAGCCACATGCAGTAGGGGCCCTGAGGAGAAAGGGACTTTGCTTGGGACTTGTAGTGCATTATCAACTGAACATGTGATGCAGATTTTCCTCCCAGCAAGTAATGCAATAATAAATTTGATTTGCAGTGTTCATGAGATTAAATGTTTTTTTGAAGATGAAATCACCCTCTAGGGCCTGTTTTAACCCAAAGCTGAGAGTGCTTCCTTTGCTCACCACGCGGCCATTGCCAGCCATTTGTGGGCTAGCCCCACAAAACCGCCACTGCTGATTGTCTGCGCCTGCAATTCCAGTGGCTGGGGTTAGCTTGAGAGGTTTCAGATGGGAAGCCAGTGTGCTGAGATAGGGTCATGGAGGCAGGCAGGGTTGGGCAGGGAGAGCACAGCAAGTGAGGAGTGGCTGTAATGGGGCTGCAGTCTGGGGCTATCATTCCTGCCTTGCCTCAGCTTCCTTCATCAGGAACAGCAAAACTTTGTGTGCTCCTGCAGATGCATTTGTAGCATCCAAATTCTAGTGTCTCCCGAGGCAGCTGTTGGAGACTGCCACAGAGCAGCTTGCAAAGGAGGTAAAACAAGGGATAAAATGAGGCGGCTCCAGATGATCTGATATCAATCTGTCTCTTGCTTTATGGCTCTGTAATTGCCTCAGCAAGAGCATTTATTTCTTTTTTCTGGTCTGTGTGAAATGTGGTATGTAAGTGTGGCAGGAGGTGGAGGGGAAAAGAAGCACATTCGTTGTGTAGCATAATTGCCCTTCCACAGAGATTAATATGACATATTAGAGTGCCGAATGGATGTCAACGGCCTTTATCAGGCCACCCCTAGCAGTGGCCCGGAGGGGCCAGCTATGTGCAGGCAATGCCCCGAACCTGTTTCAGTGCTTTGTTTCCTTCTGTGTTTCTGCAGCTCAGCCATGTGGGGGCCGCCTGAACTCCAAGGATGCTGGGTACATCACCTCTCCAGGGTACCCCAATGACTACCCCTCCCACCAGAACTGTGAGTGGGTCATCTACGCCCCTGAACCCAACCAGAAGATTATCCTCAACTTCAACCCTCACTTTGAAATCGAAAAACACGACTGCAAGTAAGAGACTTCCTCTTCCTTTTCTTCCCAATTTTGCCTAGTGATATGGGCCTCATGCTTCCTTGTGTGTGAAAACAAGCATTGTCCTGAGGCCACATAGATCTGCATCTCCTTGACTTTCAGGGGCAAGTATGCCCTTACCAGCTGGGTGGTTATAAGATGCAGCTTTGGACAAATAGGATGAGCCTACTCTGCACTGAAATGCTGGTTCTTAACTCAGCCTTGTATGAACATGAAAGCGAGGGCTTTGAACCTGAGCTTGACTTCTGTTAAAAGGCAGCTTGTTTTTCTCAGTGTTGAAGTGGCCACGCTGTCCTTTTAAACCATGCTGGGAGAGCAGAGCAATTTCCTGGTGTGTAACTAGGCAGAGGTATGGCATATAGAGCCCTAGGGCTGGAGACCCAGGCCTGGGCCATGTGAGGCTAGGAGCTTGATGGTTTGAGCTGTTTGGGCTGGATCTGACTTTCCACAGTGCTTATTCTGCTGCTTTTGGTAAACTGGGAGATTGGTTTTGTTTGCCTGTTTTTTTTTCCTTCTTCTAAGATGGGACTCAGAAACTAGATGCCCAGGAAAAACAATTAACAACTAGTAAAGAATAATTAACGGCATCAAAGGGCACCATAAAAGGCTGAGTTAATAACATGGTCTCAGCAGACACATAAACCTGTGTGTTTAATCTGGAATCCACAGCCAGCTACGGGGATGCCTGAGCCGTGAAGGAGCTTGGGGCCTGACACAGCAGTCTTGCCAGACATGCTGGTCCTGTTGATTAAAAAGGGGGCTATATATGGAGAGGGGAACTCTGCTTTCAAAAAGGACAGAGGGACAGGGGAAGCATTTATAGGGCTGTAGAATCAGTCCTGTGGAGAACAAAGAATTCAGCACGGGTTTGATGATGTACAGAAGGTTATGAAGTGTAGAGCTGGACCCTCAGCTACTGTAAATCAGCTCGTCTCATTCTAATGAAGGTGTGCCGATTGATGTCATTTGGGATCTCATAACCCCCTACAGATAAAGCCTGGGCTAATAAGGCTTAGAGCACCATGAACTCTCCCTGAAGTCACTGTGTGTGCAAGGCATTTAGCACTTTGCAGGATCAGGCCTGTGTTTAGAGGGAGAAGTTAGAGGAAGGCTTACAGTGAGCATAGATGAACACAGCAAGCCTCGGCAATGCGCATGAGAATGATGGTTGCTATCAGATTTTATTATTGCTTGCACAGGCTGAACTGTATAGCCTTCTCACAGCTAATGCAGTTGCTCCATATTCACAGTAATAAAAGCTTTATAGGTCTATATTCACAGTCTACAGAGTATGTGATAGGTATTAGGCAGGGCAATGTTGTGTGCAAGAGAGAGGTTGAACTGGGCAGGAGGGACTCCCACTTCTGCCTCTCCAAGGTCTCAGGCAAGCAAAGCCAAGTTGGTCAGACAGCCAGAAACCACCATGGGCATCTGTTTTTAACTCCACTTGTAGGAAGCAGTCAGGTTTAGATGTGAGCACCTTGGACAACTTTTGCCATGTTTTGCTGCCTGTGAGAGGCCAGGTTCTGGTCCCAAGCTGCAGGTGGTGTGTGCTGGAGGGGCTGCCTGAGTGCTGGAGATGTTGTCCCTTTGCTGCCTTCTACTTCATCACGGCAGATCTTCTGAGTGGCTGCTATGTGGTCTCACGCTTTCCCTTTCTGCATGTGTATGCATGAAGGAGACTTTAAAGCAGCCTTTAAAGGTTGGAGGGGTTTTGTCCCCCGTGTGGGACATTAATAGTGGAGGGTTTGTCAGGGTCTCCAATTCATTTCAGGTCCTGCAGCAACATTGCTCTCTAGAAACCAGGTATTAACATCAAACCTCTCCTGAAAGTCAAGTTTTCCTGCACCTCTTTATCCCCTCAACTGCCACCTTTGTGCAAGTGAAACAGGGTTCATCCATAGTGCACTTGGGCTTCTGATGGCCACAGGTATGAGCTGGGAGCCAAGCAGACATTGGATGCCTGCTCCCCAGAGCCAGCACTGCAAAGGAGTGTGTTTGAAAGATCATCATGGACAGTGCTTGGTAGGAAGCATAACAAAACAAATGAAATCAGTGTGTGATAAACACTGCCTGAAAGAAATTGATAGGAGGGATATTTCTTTGTAAGTGACCTACCAGAAGGAGACAAGTATTAACACTGTGTAATGCTTGGGCATTAAGCAGTTCTAATAAGTGACCAGCTAGTAATAAATCTCGTCTGAGCATGAGAGGGTATTTTATGAAGAAGCAAAGGCCTCATTACAGCTGCAGGTGGGAACCTTAATAGGAACAGGAGTTCAGCATCAAAGAAACAGTCTCTGGGCAAAGCCCTTCTTTTGACATCTGATCATTAATATGAGCACGTTCACACAAAGGTGACAGGCTGATGAAGCCCACTGTGGCCCTCTGTCTCTGGGCAGGCAAGGTTCTCCCTACTCTTGTATTGCTACCTGGCAGCTATCAGAGCAGCAGGCTGGTCTGTGCTTCTAGCTGCCGGAGGTAAACATCATACCTCCTTCCTCTGTTGCTTCTTGCTTCAACATTTCGTTTTACCTTATTAGGCTAAAGTCTCTCACTCATAAAGCATAACATTTACATTCCTAAAACCTGTTCTGAGGCCTACAAAAATATCTGCAAAAGTCTTCTTAGTTTTGCTGTGTCCTTTCTGGCCTTCCTTGTATCTGCTTTAGATTTCCCTTTGGGATGGGAGGCGTTTCCTCCTGTGTTTTATGCACTGCCTGGCACCCTAGGGACATCTGCGGAAAGGTCAGTGATTTCCCCTCTGTCAGCAGCTGGCCGGAAAGGGCCCGTCTACCTGCTGCGGTCCAGATGCAGAGCAAGGGCTGGCTGCGGGAGCAGCTTCACAGCCAGCATTCCCTGCCTGGAGGGCGGGAGCATCAGCCAGGGATGGATGCCCAGAGGTGGCAGCCAGGGCGGCTGCTCAGTGCTGGGCTTTGCTGTTGTTCTTCTGGAGGCATATCTGGGCTTTTATTTTTCACCTGTGTCCACCACCATCATGAAAGGAGTAATTGGGTGGAACTGAAGCCCCAGAACTTATTTTTCTCTCCACCTCTCTGTGCTTCATCTGCATTTTGAGGAAGCGCTTTACTTCGGGAAGGCACTTCAGAAAATTGGAGCACAGCAGAGATCCCTGTTGTGGGATGTAGGGCACACTGTGATAGGGAATATGGGACCTAGGCTATTCTTCATGCTGTCCTGCAGCTATAGGGCAGAGCCAAAGGGAAGTTTGATGCTCTTATAAAAGACTTGTTGAACTATTCAGGAACAATTGTAATAGCACATCTGCTCACCATTTCCTCCTCTCTGGGCTGTGAGTGCAGCTTTTGCTGAGGCACCATCATAGCTGCATTCTGAACAGGGAAGTGGCATCCACTGGAAAAGCCCATGCTGCTGCTATGGTGAAATGTTTCCACTCCCTGTGTGCCATGGTGGTACCTGGGCAGCCTTGTGCACGCCAAGGTTCATTTGTGATCTCTGGACCTGAACAGGTGTGTAACAGGGGTGGCTGTCCAGTCAGGAGGGGTAGCTCAGCTTGTACAGTCACATAGCCAAGCTACTGGCTCCTTCCTAATAGCCATTTTGCTGTTCTGTCTGCACTGCTTGCTTGGAAAATCCAAGTCAGAAACCTCGGCTCCAAGTGCACTGCATTTATAACCAACCACCTTTTCCATTTATGCCTCCCTCCTGCTGCTGGCCTTCTTTCTGGAACCTTAAAAGGTCCCTCATGAGACTGGCTGCTGACTGCCATCTCTGGCCTTGAGGATTAGGCTGGGCAGAGCTGCGGTTGGGTGCCAGGATGTTGCTGTACACCCAAGGCAGAGATATGCTCCCTCCACACTGCAGCCGTTGGGCTTGTGTTCGCAGGAGACCTTTGAGCTGAGTCATAACATCTGCACCAGGGGAACGTTATTTCTTAACAAAAGCCCGCCTGATCATGGCCATGCCAGAGGGTTTTCCTGCAGCCCTTTCCAGCACACGCCGCTGCTGGGTTGCAATGGCGGGATCCCTGCCTGGGGCGGATTTCGGGGACCGCATCCGTGGCTCGCAGCCCCCTCTGGTGGCACACGCCAAATGCTGGGAAAGGTTCCTGGAGGCAGGGCCCGGGGCTCCAAAATGGGCAGGAGCCAGCAAATTGGAGACAGCCCGAAGCTGCACAGTCAGGCTCATCCTCCTGACTTTGGCTCCTCGTGTTTCATCCAAGGGTTTCCATGAAATCCTCCAGGGGGTTCCAGAAACAGGAATTGGGGCCACCTTAATGAGGAAATTTATGCAGTTGTCACTGTGACCTTGAAAGTGCCACAATGGTGCTAAGAGAGTTGAACTAAGTTCAGCATCCTGGCGTGTGCTGCCTACCGGGCAGGTATGGCAGGAGATGTCCCTGCTTCTAGCCTGAAGGACAGAGAGGACTAAGGTTTGGCAAGGGAATACACCATGCTTCCAGTGCCTGTCTTGCAGAGTGCTGCCTGCCAGGGAATGCTGGCAGCAGCATACTGGTGTTCCCAGGCCACAGTACAAAGGATGAAGCACATGGGCTTGGCTAGCCAGTGAAGACCTCTTATGGCAGTGTGGCCATCTCCTGTGCTTCTAGGAAGCTGGGCACTAGAACAAAGCACCCTTCCTAGAAAGCAAGAGAGACACTGGCCCAAGTCCCTTGCTCGGGCAGCTGGGGGAGCAGCAGCCAGCCCCAGTGCCCACAGGCAGACAGCTGGTGGCTGCAGTATTCAGCCTGGCTCTCTTGACCACCTCCCTCAAACAAGAGCATAATACTGCAAGAACCTGTCCTCCTGTCAGCAAAGGTTAAGAGTAGACAAAGCAGCAATTATGGACATCTAATTAGTAAATGCTGTGAAAAGTATGCATAATTAGCTTATTAGTAAACATTTTAGAAACAATGCAGTTCATCTTGAGATTGCAAAAATGCTTTAAAATGAGAAATACACTTGGAGCACTACAGAACACCAGGGGTTGGGGGGTTCTTCGGTTCTTTGCTGGGACGCAAGGGGAAGTGACTGCATCTCCTGCAATGCTGGGGGAGTGGAGCTTTAATTTTGCAGAGAGGGGAAGTCGAAGATGAGTCGTTAAGGAAGGCATTTGCTTGCTCATACATTTGTGGCATGGGTAGCCAGAAGTAACATTTCTAACGTACAGGAAATAATTCAGTCTGGGTAACATGACACTGCAGCTCAGCTTGTCTTCAAGTGAGCTTCTACTGTTTTTTAACTCCATGCAGCATCCACTGTATGGTTCATAATTCCTGTCAAGACCAGGTCATTTTCCAAAATGAAACATCAGTGAATGGGTTAGCTGTGATGGCGTTAGGCCAGTGCATGAATTAGCAACTCAGGGTTCTTCACATCTCCCTTCTCTGCTGCCCATCCGCAGAGCTGAGAGAGCTCCTCTCGCTCTGTGGTTGTGCTTCACGGTGCCCAGAGCCTCTCTTGGGAGGGACAGACAAGGTCCAGGCTCTGTAGAAGATGATGGCCCCAAAGGCACTCTCATGGGGTCTCCTATGTCCCGCCAGGTCACCAACATCCCGTGCGTAGGAGTCGGATCTGGTTTTGCACCTTGTTTCCTGTTGGAATTATGACAAACTGACGGCCAGCTGGTGACACTGGGAACAATAGCACTAGGGACAGAGACCTCTCCCCCTCCTTCCTGCTACTTACTCCAGTTTCTCACTCAGCCTTTCTGGCCAGCAAGGGAGGGTGCAGGACCCATGGGTCCCCCCCCAGCAGCATATGGGGATGGAGCGAGCAGAGGTCTGGCTGTGGTGACTAGCTGGATTCGGGGTTTAGCTGAAAGGGCCAGAAGTATGTGCCTTTTGTAAGTGTGCAGTGCAAGCCACACTCCTACTCTAAGGCCCTTGCATCTTTGCTGACCCTGCTTAGTGCAGATGCCATAGCACAGTAGTAGAGCAATTCCACTAGAACAGCCACAGCGCTGAGATGCTCATGCTTTCAGCAAAGAGCCCAAGGTCCTTGGCTGTCTTTGCTATAGTTCTCTGGCTCACTGCATAATATCAATGACACCATTCACAGAGACTCATCACAAACAGGTGAGACTAAATGCCTGTGGGATTATGAGTCTTGGTCACTGTTTTTGCATGGTGGGGCTAGCAGTGCTCTTCCATGTCACAGGTTCATTGTCTGGATGCAGGAGTTAGAAGGTTTAGAGAATGTAAAGAGAGTGCCAGAATGATGTTAAAAAAAAATACCTTTTTTTCGTTAAGGATCAGACTCAAAGCCCAGCAAAGGCAGCAGGAGGTTTTACCTTTGATTTCCATAGGAAATGATTTAGGCTTTTAATGAGCAACTGTTTGCCTTGGCTACACACAGCCTTTTTAATGGATATCATCCCTATTGTCAGGCTGTAATGGGGGAGTGGCAGACTCACCAGCAATATCGGGTCTGGGAGCTGTGAGATTTGGGTTCTTTCCCTTCCCTGTTAGTGATTTACTGGTCCTGCTTTGGCAAATCACTTTAAATTCCCTGCCTTATAAAGAAGAGAACACCTGGGTATCTGCAGGCACAAAACTCAGTCTAGATAGCAACAGTGCATTGCACACTCCCCTCCAAAGGCTGCTGCGTAGCAGCATCACCCAGGAGCAGTTCAGAGCATTGCAGACAACTAGTTTGTTCCCAGCCTTTTCTGGCTGGGTGTGAATTCTGCAATTAAATATGAATGCAAAATAAAAAGAACAGGCTGCTAAGAGCAGACTGAAAACAGAAGAAATTTCTGGTTGCTCTTGGCCAGAGCTCAGCAGAGAGCTCATATGTAAGAATTGGGGGAGGTTAGTTTTAAGTCTGACACTTGGTTCTCCGTTTTCTTTAAATCAAGCGTCTGCGCACCACCATTGAATGGCAACGTAATAATATGTTGCAAACCACAGTCTGGTGATCCTGGAATTCCTTATGAGTTAATAGCAGTCATGGTCCGCTAATCACAGCTAGGATTTAAGCAACTGTCTTTGATATAGCAGTTCAAACACAACATAGAAAGCC
The DNA here is from genome assembly GCA_009867235.2 of Psittacus erithacus. Classification (NCBI taxonomy): domain Eukaryota; kingdom Metazoa; phylum Chordata; class Aves; order Psittaciformes; family Psittacidae; genus Psittacus; species Psittacus erithacus. The sequence continues at coordinate 19,121 of WYDI02030049.1, forward strand.
TTCCTTATGCTGGCTTAGTGAGTAGATCAGTAGATCATTAGAAAGAGTGAGTAACCTGTGGGGTTTTGTTGGGTTTCCTCCTCCAAATCCTAAGGAATTCTTGGGAGCTATGTATAGCGTTGCTGAGCAATCACAGTCCAGTAGTATGATGGTGGTTTTAAAGTAGCAGTGGGTCACACGTGGAGATATTAGTGTGCCTGTTACAAATGGCACAGAAACTAGCAGGATGGTCGCTCTGTGTGTGCGCTGTGGCTGCCCCAAATGTCACTTCTTCCAGAGATACAGAAGACATTGGGATTGATGTGAGAAGGGCTCATCCCTGTTCTTTGAGGGGGGGGTCCCCCTTTGCTGAGACAGACGGCATTCACTGGTGGTAGGAGAGCTGCTGTGCTAAGCCCCGTGCCTGCTGACGCTGTGCCACGTGCAGGGTGTTTGCATGGGAAGTGTTCAATGTATTAGAAACCTCCAGGGAACCCTTGGAGCTGGGGTTGTTGACGGATGTCCAACAAGGAGTAGGACCCCCACCTCCTGCAGCACGAAAGCTTGAGGCATGTGCTCAGCTTCCTTCCTCTTTTGTGAGTGTTGGTGTGAGGTTTCATTGACATTGTTATTTTGCAGTGAAAAGGGAAGGTGTAATGCCTGGCTCTCCCATAATGTGCCTTTGGTAATGCTGATGTTTGGCTGACAGTCATGAGCAGGAACAAGGTCTGGGATCTCCATCAGCAGAGGGGACTGATTTACCATTGATCTCTGTTCACTGCATCTTGTTCAAGTTTTTTGACCCATTTGATTTCTTCTGTTTTCTTTTGTGAAAACCCTCTGATTTTTCTGCAGTTCAGGAGCAAAACCTCTTTCTGTGTCTTTAAATATGGCAGATAGGGATTTCTTCAAATGTCCAACAACTCAATTGAAGGAGACCTCAGGAGACCTCTCCCCTTCCCTGTCCCCCTTCCAGCCTGTCTTTTCATCTCCAATCTGGAGATGTTAGGGCTATAGTAATAGAGTGTCAGAGGAAGTAATTGATTCATCACATGCCGAGAGAGGAGTCTGTTGCCGTCAGTGTCAATGGAGCTGAACCACAGCCTAGAAGGGTGAGGGAGGCTTGTAAACACTCCATGGCTGAGCTGGCAGGACAAAGCAGATGCACTGCCACAGCTGAGCGAGAGGGTGACACAAAGCGTTGCTTCAAAGAAAATCTTCCTGAACAAAGCAATGGCAGGGCCCTTGTTTGTAGGAGAAACAGGGACACTCCCACCCCCCTGTTCCTTAACGTTCCAGAGCACATTAAGGAGGAAAAGTACCAACCAGCCTCATGCAGCTGCCCGCTCCATTGTCTCTGTCTCCCTCTTCTGTCTTGGCATGGCTGCCCCTCTGACCTGCTGTCCCAGGCAGGGCTGAGCTCACCTCAGGGGTACCAACCAGCCCCTGCAAGTGGCTAATTCCTCCCACACACCCAGGTAGATAGTGCTGCCTCTGAGACCTGGGTGGGAGGCCACTGCTGCTGTGAGTGTGCAGCAAGGTGTGATGTGTGCATGGCACAGTGCTTGCCCTCATCCAGGCATTGATTGTGCTCAGACCTTTGGTGAGGCTTGGTTCAGGCAGCTGTTGAGCTACAGGTGCCTGTATTTTGGGGGGAGAAGGGCACAGGTAGGAGATGTATCCAAGGAGGGATCAGGCAGGTTTTGTGTGCTGTTTGTCCCAGAAACTGCTCTTATTACAAGCTGGCATGATTGGGTTGTGGAAGTGCCCAAATAGCAGAGGCTGCAGGCCAGACTTGGCTGCAAAGCTTGGCTTACTTGTGCATCAGCTAAGGCAGGAGCTGGGCTGTGAACAGGCTGTGTCTGAGAAACTGTGGGGTCAGAAAGCCGTCCTGTGGTGGGCTGGTCCTGAAGTGACATCCATCATTAACAAGGGATGTAGACAGCCAGGAGCATGGTGGGCTGGTCAGGGCTCTGTTCTTGCAACCTCATTTGTACAATTGGTGCTTAATGAGGTGTTTATTTTGGTTTTGTGCTGAAAAAACCCAGTGCAAGTGAGTGATATGTGGGAAGCCAAGCTGCAAAGCTCCTATCTGATCCCAGTGATTACCAGCTCTTTCATTCTTCACCACATGTTATGTCTAAGGCTGTGAGTGATACTGTGCCAGCAAGGTGCAATGGGATATCACTCACTATGGTTCCATGGAGGGTGTTCTTCATAGGTCTGGCACAGCAGAGCATGTGAGCATTCCCTGTTTCTCATCAGCACCTGCCAGCCAGTCCCTAGACCTTCAGCCAGCCTGGCCCAAACTGGTCTCCATCTATTGCTTGATCTGTTGGTCACTGGATCCCATCAGGAAATGGGAGTCTGTTTCCCCCACTGCAAAGCCACAAAGTGATCATTTGCCCCCTGCCTTCTGCCCACTGCTTTTTGGCAGTAAATTTCCTCTCGTGGTTGTTATCTTTTACTATATTTTTGTGCTTTCTGTTAGTGATCAAGTGCCTGTGAGTGGTGACAGTAAAATGACACAGAAACCGGAGTCCAATTTTTTCCACAGATGGATTGTAGCAGAAGGAAAAAAGTGCAAATGCATTTTCTCAAGTGTCCTGCATTTTGGGGTATGAAAGGGTTGTGAGTTGCTTCAGTTCCCATGAAGCAGCGACAGAAGGCAGAAATGCCATGGAAAGGAGGCTTATTCTTAACATGCTTTATATATTTTATTCCTGGTTTTGCCATGACTTTTTCCCCCAAGGAGTAACAAAGACATCTTGCAACAAAAGACCCCTGTAGCTAAAGATAGAAGGGTGAGGAATTTATAGAGATGGTTTTGGAGACAGGAATAAAATTAAACAGCTATGTGTACCTCCTGAACAACAGCCTGCAGAAAACCCCTAAAGTGCACATTAGCACATCTTGTTTTCTTATATAATGAGCGGTTTTCCAGACATGGCCCAGATGAGAGAGCACTTCTCTACTCCAACGCGCCTTTCTGCAGTGATCTGGCAACACAGCTTGAAGAAGGCAGCCCGAGGATGAATGGCAAAGCATGGGGGAGCCTTTGCTCTCCCGTCTCAGAGGGGCACAGTAGCATGCAGCACGCTAGGAGCTGAAATTCCCTCCTGAATCAGAACTTGCTACAGGAGCAGTTGGTTACCCTTATTGCTGCCCCTCCCCAGTTATCTGTAACTGCTGAATCTTCCCTTCAGTGGTGCCTGTACGGGGGTGAAAACAACCCAAGGAGTATAAATAGAGGCTATTTGTAGTTTCCATTTTTTGTCTTCAAGGCATTTTTGATGAACTTTTCCAATCTGTTAGGGTTATTTTCTCTCCCTCCCTGTCTCCCATTTTTTCCTTTTTTTTTTCTTTTTTTTTTTGGGGGTTTTGTTCTCTGTTTTTGACTGTATGACTGGATTTTTCTCATTTCTCAGAAATTCAGGTCAGATTTTTGAGGAGATAAGTAAATATTCCAAAACACAGTGGAATGATTACAAAACCCCACAATGGCTGTGATTACACAAGATGTAATTGGATGCAACCAATTCAAAACCAACTTCTGAGAAATCCTGAGCAGCTATGCCCCACCCCCTCCCTCAGGCTGGTTCTTCCTCTGCTGCCACTGGATTTTGGTCACTGGTATCCAGCGAAATCCCTTCAGATGCAGAGCAATGATAGCCTGTTTCTCTCTGCTCTTGCCAGGGGCAGTTATTTCCATCAGGGCAGAACAAAGGCAAGCTCTGCTTATTCTGTGAGCATCTTTTGCCTTAGCATGGGTAAAAATGGCCCACAAGCTGCCAGGTGAGACCAGGTTCACCTCTCCAATATTCAGCCTCCCAAAGTCCAGGTCCAGTCAGCAGGAGTGGTTTAAACTACCTCTGTCATCCGTACAGAAGAACAATTAATTCCATCCCAAGTTGTGTGTGAGGAATTTGCTTCCACTCAGAGCAGAGGATGTTTAGCTGGCTGAAGTTAGATACGACACAAGTTTTTTTAGGTCTGTAAACAAATCTAGATGAGGATCTGTGTCTATGAGGACAGATTCTCTTCTCACCCCAGGATAAATTAGGAGTGATTACGCTTAAAATGATGAGTTACACATGTGTAAAACCAGTTCAAGTCAAAGGAGAATCCAATTCATCTGCTGTATTTATAATTAATTACTGTGATTAAGGGCTGGCAGCTAAGATCAAACTTCATTGCTCTTGCTTCATCAGGCAACAGTGGTGCTTGACTCTGCTATCATGGCTATAAAAAAAAGTCATCCAAAAGTCCCCAGTAGCTTCCGCAGCAGTTTAACCTTTGAAGGGTATGTCCTGCAGTTGCTCAAGATTGTATAAACATCACAGAAAACCTTTCTTGTCTTTCACAACATAACTACCCATGAAATAAGGATTTGGCTTGAAGGTGGCATATGAAAGAGCATGAAGATGGGTGGTGACACAGAAAAATTGACTAAGCCAGCTAGCATGGAATGGCCATTAATTCTAGCTGCTCCTTGATTGCAAAACAAGCACAGAGCTGCTGGTTCACTGTTTCTTAACCATCTCTATCCTGCAGCTGCTATTTGATTTCTAAGACACAGCCTTTTCTTGGAGGATGTTTAGAAAAAACCCTGCATGCTTTTTATAACAATCTCTGAGAAACAAACCACCTACCACGCTTTGAAAGCTAGCATTTGCTAGCTGCTGTTGTGGCTAAGCAGGTTCCCCATGCCTTCTTCCAGCTACCTGCAGAATATTAACGCCTGCTCAATTTCACTCAGATTGCAGTTTCCCTTCCTGTTCAAGACACCATGACATGGTTCAAGCAGACCTGCGGTCTCAAAGACTCAGGTCAACACTGGGAATTCCCAAATTTAGGGTGTTTGGCACACAGTCAGTACCTATTTGTCTCGCTGTCTGTCTAGGCCAGCCTCTTCCAGTCTAATCTGTCTAATCAAGGCTGGCTCCCATTCTTGGCTGTGCTGCAAACTTCCTGTGTGACCTTAGGCCAGGCACTGCTCCTCTCTGCTCTCCTACCTCCCACAGTCTCGTGAGCATCCCCATCATTACTGTTTGCCAGGTGTGGTCATGAGCCCCGTGGAAAATGCCTATGAATAATAGCTCCAAATTAAACACTGGGGAAGTTCAGGTTAGAGCCTTGTGACTCTCTCTGGCCCTCGCAAGCAGTGGAAACTGGGCTTAGCTGTATGCGAGCCCTCACTCACTTCAAATTATAGCTGTAGGAAGAGACAGAGAAAGCTGCCAGCTAGGTCAGAGCGTGGTTTGGGGAGCCAGCCCTCCTTGGGCTTTGAAGCCAGACTTGCACAAGTTTATGTATTGGGAGGACTCACATTATGCCTGTGAACGTATGAAAAATGCATTGTTTGTATTTCTCTCCATCCTAAGCTAACGTCTATGTAACAACCTTGAAGCATATTACCATGGAGAAGAAATCAGCACCTCTTAGGACCTGGGGCTGAGAGGCTGAGGGGCAATAGGTTTGTTGATTATGTCTAGAGCAGTATGAGTCCTAAAACTGCTTTGTGCTGAGTTGTGTGCCTTAAAAGAGGATGTGTAGGCTTTCTGATGCTGCTCTTCAGGTGGGTCATAGCATTTCTGGAGCTCACCAGTGCCTGAGTGGGTAGCTGGGAGGCCTGTGCTGGTGGAGCACAGCTCAATGGCCAGGGAGTAGATTAGTTATTTCACAACAGAAAAGGACTGAAAAGGTGGAGGTCTTCTCATAATTACTGCAGCTGGGTCTTGTTTGCCTTTATTGTGCCGGCAGACTTGTTTGGAGAGCCAGCAGCAAAGTGACTTAGGAAAAATAGGGAAAAAGGAAAGACTGGGAAGCAGAGAGGGTTGAGTGGAAGAAAAAGCAAGCAAGCATGAGTAATACAGGCATTAGAAGTGCTTTATAATTAGTTTATAAAAGCTCTCTTAGCATCAGCAAAGCACTTTCTACTAAAAATCCTTAATAAAAACGGAGCAATATTTGTAAGCATTGTATGTTTTCTGTTTAATTCTGTTAAACAGCTCCAAGAGGAGTGTCTGAGCAATGCATTTCTCTCCTTTCTCAACCTCCCCCCCCTGCCCCGCCACACACACACACATTGTCTGGGCAGTTAAAAGCACTTCAGCTTTGCCTCCCTGCCTTAAAACTCCCTGGTGGAAACCTCTATTTGAGGTAGTTTCAAACCAACTGGCTGGCTTTCCCACTCAAGCAGCAGCTGAAAATATCTTGCTGATGGAGGAGCAGCCAACTGGGGTCACCTTCCCTGCAGGAAGGGTTGGTTAATCCATTGACTGTCCTTGTGGGCTATGGATGCTGCACCCTGCCCTCACATATTTATGGCTGGCTTATTGGAGCAATGCCTAGATGGGGAAAAGTGGCTATGAAATGTGCTTGGAGGTGGCAGCTTGCCCAGTGGAGGTAATGCCAGAGAGGTCAGCTTACAAGGATGTTGGTGCTCCTTGACTGAAACAATGGATTTGGTTACATGAGTTAGATGCAAATTGCTGGGCACTGGTCAAGACAGTTTGGATGCCATCGCTGCATAAATGTGTCCCACCCAGCTGTGCCATAGTCTGTAATTATCTAGAAATGAAATAGAGTAGAAAGCATCCCCCCAGGGTTTGGTTTTCTTCCTTCCAATTTTTCTTCTTGTTTTTCACATGGGAAGAAAAAAAGTCTGGGAACCATACTTAAGGTTAGGTCTGGAAGCAAAGAAGCAAAGGTCTGGCCAAACTAGATTTTAACATGGCTGGTGACCCAAAGTGAGGAGAATGGGGTTTATCAGCTTGTTTGATTGTGGGCCAAAGCATGGATGTGACTAAAGCACATGATGCCAAAAGATTCTGTGGTGGGGATTAGCCAGTGCTCCTGCTGAAGTCTGAAAGTTTCATGGTTTGGACCGGACGTCTTTGGTGTTTCATTTTGAAAGCCTAAAGCTTAATTGCTTTGTTGGAGAGGAAGTAGGTGCTCCTGCTCATATCTCCTGAGTGTAATGCTCTCCCAGTTCACGCTGTTTATGTGCTCTGAAGAAAGGGAGTTTTGCCTCATGAGGAGCAGAGGGCTTGGGCCAAGATTTTTTAACTGGGGAAGAAAACCCTCATGCATTTTTATTCATTCTACATTTGCCAAGAAAGATTCCCCGAACTTCTCCTAGGGACTTTTTTTAGTTGTTTGTAACATCTGATTTATTAAGGGTTAGCTTCAGTAGAAGAAAGCTCAGTTAGATGCTTGGATGAAGCCAAACAGGGTTTAATTCAGAGGCAAATATTTCCTGATGATTTACTTACTAGATTCATTCTTTTAATTTTCCATTTGCAGATTGCCCATGAGCAGATTGTAATATTCCCAAATTGTATGTATTATTGGAAGTTATTCACCCATTCAATAAGCAAATATTTCTTGGTCCAGAATTTGCTTCTGAAATTGCCAGGTCTCCTACAGCACTGGGTGGTTTGAGGAGCCATGTGGACAGCACTAGGATGTTTGGTGTGTTGGCTACCGCAGAAGCTGTGATCGTTACAGTCAAGTAGTTGAAATCATGTACTGTGTTGGCGAGTTATAACCCCATGAGGATACAAACAGATGTGATTCTCTGGGATGCAGCTGAACTCTCCCTATGCCATGCAAATAGCTTTTACAGTCTACTCCATTAAGTGTGTTTTGCCAACATTCATGTTTCACCAAATTAATTTTTTGCCATACATTCACAATTTCATTAGTAGCCAGTAGTCCTGCAGCACAGATGTGTACTTTGGATGTGGAAGGGCTGCAAGCAAGCTGAGACCAACTAGTTATTTAAAGAACAAAATGTGCCTGCTGTTTGCTCAGCGCTACTTTAAACAGATATTAAAACAGGGAGGAAAAAGTTCTACTTGTAAGAAGCACTAACACTGCCTTCTGTGTTCCTTCTCTCTGGGGAAATGGTGGGATCAAGCCACACATGATGGACATTAGTGGGGTCTCGCAGGGTGCTGCTGGATGGTGTCAGGGTAATAAGGGGTCACAAGGTGAGAAGAGAGCATAGAGAACAGATCTTCATTTACATTGCTGTGTGTCCACCCTTCAATTAAGCAAGTGTTCTTCCTGTGTGAGAGCCTCTTCTTAAGACCGTTCGGATTTCACCTTGGCTAAGCCAATTGAGTGTAATGAAGTTAAAGGCTGGGTGATTGCAGCTAGCTGAGTGCTTGGTCTGGCATAGACAGGATTTTATGTGCAGGCATTTTTCTGCTGGGTCTCAGCCTGATTTAGTCCCAGAAAGGAGTGAAACGAAAGCTATCTGGGCCATCTTCCTTTGTGGAGGAGCACACTGAGTCCCTCTAAGTTTGTTTTGAGGCTGTTGCCTGCCCTTGTGTGCTTTGCAGAACAGGAATGAGTCACACGAGGATTATTCTGTACCAGCGAGCTACTTCTGCTTTCAGCCCTCCATTCCCAAACAGGAGATCTAGTGACAAAGAAGAAAGGCAGATTCTGGGCAGCCTGGAACTGCTTTTTCCCTCCCTGGCCCTGTGAGAGGAGCTGTAGCATGTTGTTCAAACAGGTTGATACAAAGCGAGTAAACAGTTGTAGAGAGATGGGCAGTTTCTGTAAATAGCAGCGTGCTGGCCAGAGCGAGGAGAACAGGGGCGGGAGAGCGGGGGTGTTAGAAAGCAGCCGAAGAACAAGATGTTCACGTAAAAGCTGTTTGTTTCTTCGCAGCACACAGAGCCTTGCCATCAGTCATGGCCTAGAAAATAGGGATGAATCTGTGGGAGTGTCACCTTTTAGCCAGACTTTGCAACAGGCTTTTACCTCTGCTCCAAGAGGCAGCACGTTCCTCCCACAGACCATTCTGATGCTCAGGAGCCGTGCAGGTGGGCAAGTGAGACGTTTCCAGGTAGGGTTTAGCAAAGGCAGGTTGTGGTTACAGGGCGCACAGGGGTAGTGAATGTGGTTACTCAGCTCTTACACAGCACTTCTCATCCACAGAGAATCTTTATTGGCCCTTAACAGAAGAGGTTCAGTATTACTGTCCAAGTGCTAAGTAAGGGTGCTGGCCATGCTTGTTAAAGGACCACTGTGGTGTCAGACAGTGTACAAAATACTACCCACTCACATGGATTGAACACTGACTAATGCTTGATGCGCTTGGCCAAATCCTGCCTGGATAGTGGAATAAACAGAGCTGTGCTAAGTAGCACAATGGCACTTAAAGAGAGAGGTAAGGGAAGGAGAGCAGCCCAGGGAGAGTTGTATCTGTGCTTCTCCCATGCTGCGGGAGTCTTGTGGAAATGGAGGTAAATTGTGTCCTGAATTTTACATGTTGGCTCTGACATTAAAGTGGATGTGGGTGCTGTAAATTCATGATGTGAGGACTTAACTGTGGACAGACAGACAAAAGGGGGGAAACCATAGGGGGAGAGAGGTGTGGTGTGAATGACAGAGTCCCAAGTAGCTGTCTGGAAGATGGTCTGTGAAATATGCAGGCACAAAGAAGTGGGTTTTGTTTGTTCCTGGCATCCTGAAGGGTCTCCTTAACAGATGGTTTCACTGCCATTTCACCTGCCTCCACAGGTACGACTACATCGAGATCCGAGACGGGGACAGTGAAGCAGCAGACCTGCTGGGCAAGCACTGTGGGAACATAGCACCTCCTACCATTATCTCTTCTGGTCCTTCTCTCTATATCAAGTTCACCTCTGACTACGCACGGCAAGGTGCCGGCTTCTCCCTGCGCTACGAGATCTACAAGACAGGTGAGTGTCTGAGTCAGTGCCTGTCTCTCAGACACCGTTTGCCACAATAATCTTCACAAGGAGATGTCTTTGGCCACCTTTTCAATGTGATTTTTAGCATGCTCTCCAGAGATAAAGGGCTACTTCTGTTTGTTAAACAAGTCGTTGCATCACATTTCTAAGAAGGTGAAGATGTTCGTGGCGCATGATAGTGCATTTTTGGATCACAGTGTGGTATCAAAAGCAGGGTTCCTCCTTAAATGATTTCTTGTATTCAAGGGCTTGAAACATAAATCTTTTCTCCTTGGCATGTGTGGAGCTTGTTAGGGCTAAGAGGGGATTGTCCCTCTATTAGGAGCGCATGGAGCTCCCCCTCCTGTGGAGTTGCGATTCAGGGCTGATCAATGATGCTGTGTTTTCTCTTCCTGGAAGCAGGGTTTGTGACTGGGGAGCTCTGGTTTTCAAGGGACTGCTGTCAGCAGTGCTGTCACAGGCAGAGGCAGTGCCTTTCCAGGCAGATATAAGAGGAACTATTCATAATACTGTTTAATACTGAACTATTCTTCAGAAAAGGAAAAGCTGCTCAAAGGCCTTTTAATAGTGTTTCTGTCTAAATATTTGCCAGAATTGTGTGTCTGTGGAGAAGGCGGCTTGAGAAAATAAAACCCACTCTGTGTGAGCGGGTGAGAGAGGTGTGCCTGCATGCCAAGGCAACAAGAGTGTGTTTTGCATGAGGATGTGGGTGCCTGCCCTGTGCCTACATCCATTTGGTGGTGCATTGGAAGCAAACACACACAGCTTTCACTGCATTGCATCCAGCAAAAAAAACCACCATGCCTGGTGAGGAGCCAGAAAGGAGCTCAACAAAGCTGCTTCCCCAGCCTCTTTGAAGTGAAGGCAGGGAGCAGGGGCACCAGTGCCTGGTGGCCAGAGGTGTGCAGACAGCTCACAACCCAGTCACAGGTAGATGTGAGTGTGGAAACAGCTGCAAGAGGATGGGAATGGGACTCCCCAAATTTGTTGTGAAATGGTGAGGTGTCTGGAGGCACAGGTGGGTGAGGAAAGTGGTTGCCTGGGTTGTATAAATGGCCATTGAGCTGTTATGGTGCTACCAGCTCACCACTGCTGTTTGTGAATGGTTAGGATACAGATTAGTCCTGAAAGAGTTTAGTGGCTCCTCTGGATATTGGGGTTTGCTGAGGCCAGTTGCCAGAGTGGAGGACGGCAAAGAATGCCTACATTCAGGTGAGAAGACTGCTGACCCACCTCCCTTCCCTCTCACTGCCTGCACACACAACCCCCTGAGCCTGGCAGACTGCACTGGGCTGTGCCTGTCCTCACATTAGGTCCATGTCCTGAGTCAGGGTGCAGGGCAGTGTGGAATGGTTCAGCCGGCCAAGGTGGCCAGGCCAGGCTGAGTGCAGCTGTGGGAAGAATGGCAGGCAGAAGCCCTGTCTGCCCTAGTGAGAACCAGCAAGGAGCCAAATTCGTAGGAAAAAGGAGATTGTATTGCTGCTGGTAGAGATTGAGAGGAAGCAAAGGCTGATCTGTGAGAAAGCAGGTGTTGAATGGGAGCTGAAGCTGAGTTTGTGTCCTTCAACATAGGTCCCTGCAGAGCTGCCCTCAGGTCTGAAGTGGTTTTGGGGCTCCATTTGCCACCATCAACCTGCACAGACAGACATCTTCTCTAGAAATAGCCACACTGTCTTCCAGCCACAGCCCACGCAATCCAGCCTGACAAGGCAGGTTTTGGCACAGAGATGGGGATGATCCTGGAGCACCCCCAGCATACCTCATCTGCCTGACCCCTGTCCCCTCCCGGGGTGCCCAGGGAGGGCAGTGGGCCAGTGCAGTACAAGCAAACCCTGCCTTTGTTTGCGGACAGGCAGGCACGGACAAAGTTTCTGTTTGAACTGTCAGGGAAGCCAGCAAAAGTGTCACCACCTTTAAGGTCATTGGGCTGCCATTGTCCACATCGGTAAAGGCATCGTGGCTGCAGCTTCTTTCTTTCTTTCTTAAGGATGACCTAAAAAACACAATTCTTTTCAACTAAGTGTTTGTTTCCACACCTTGTGCTAAATTTCCCTTATCGTGGTGTGAGAGAGGAGCGATCTGCATACAAGCAACTGCATACCAGTGTTTGAATCCCCTGATAGGTATCAGTCAGTGGTCTGTGGCTGCAAAAAGAGCTGCCTGCCCTGGCTGATCCAGCCTCCCCTCTGCTCACTTTGTGACTCAGTTTGGCAGGGCTGGTCTGAGATCTCCATCCCTGGCCACCAAAGTCTCCTCTCAGGCTGGTTTGTGCTGCTGAAGCCAGCATGACTCCCGCTGATTATCTGCAGCTTCTGTATAAAAAGCCGATCATTGTGTTTGCTGCTATCAGCCAAACTGTAGACAAAGATGCCAAATGTGGAAGAGCCCCACATGAGGAAACTGTCATTGTCTAATGCAGTGACATAGTTATGTCTCTCTCATGTCTCTAGAGGACAGTTCCTGACTCTTGAGACAGGAAAGAGGCTGACTCTGCATTTAGTCTTTGTTTTTTTCCCCTAGCTTGGAGCTGGTGTTATTTTCCCTGTTTATCTCTTTGCCTTTCAAGCTGTTTGGAACAAAGTACGCCCTTATCCCTGTTCACAGCGTTATGATGTGATTTGTGTTTGGCCGCCTTTTTTGCCTCTGCATTTTACCCCACAGGTTCACACCAGAAAAGCTGGCTGCTTTATTAGGTAGTCAGTTAAGAGCCTCTCCTGAGTAGCTCTCCAGCTGGGCATAATGCAGTGCTGGGATCCTGCTATTACTGCACACTGCTAGCCTGACTCCTGTAGGTTAACACTGAATTGAATAACAAGTCTCCCATTAGTCTCAGGAAGGTATGTGCTGCCTGGAAGAGCTGAAGTAGAGGAGTTTATAGAGGAGAGGGAGAGCGTCCCAGTAAAACTGAAGCAGCAGCCTTTGCCAATGCTAACACTGGGTTGCTGTGGCGGCCAGCAGCCTCTCTAAAATCCCCTACGAGTCTGATAGCTCCAGGCTGCAAATCTCTGCTGCCTCTTGTCCTGTCTCCACAGCGAAGGGTTTCAAAGTCACCATGGTATGAATATGACACAAATTCCCCTTTCTCTGGCCACCCTGAGGCACCTTGGCTGTGTGAGAGGGGGCACTGAGCTGGCCCTGCCGCAGCCGAGGCCAGTGCTGAGGTCAGCAATAAATAAGAGGCAACATTGTCTGCCCTCCTCGCCATGCAAAGGTCTTCCTTCAGGATAGAAATAACTTGCATTTCTGGTGCGGACAGCTCAGCATGTGAGAAAGAGGGCTCTGTTCCTCCTCTTGGCAGAGACCCCCCACCATGGCTCCTACTCTTGCCATCGCTGTGTTGTGGGGACGTAAGCTGGAGCTGGCCGTTGTTCCTCGCATGGGTCTCAGGGGGCTGCAGGCTAACTGTGTGCTTCCCAGGGGGTTCCAGCTAACAGTGGAGACATTGGCACTCTCCCCTGGGCGCCTTCACTGTGTAAATATTTGTGTTCCTGGTATTCCTGAGAGGGAACTGAGGCACAGATATCAGTGCCAAAGGGGTGGAAGTTGCAGGAGACCAGCCTCTGGGGACAGCTTTTCCCAAAAGGTGACATCCTCATTACTCCTCTCTGCCCCTTCCCAGGCAGCCTTCTCCCTAAACAGGGGCTCCTCTGTCCGATCTGGAGCTGATGCTAGCATGGCCAGGGGGTAGCAACCGCAGCAGTGAGGACCACGGACAGCAGCCCGCTGCATGCTAGCTGGCCCCTCCATGGGTTCTGGGGCAGGGGACGCAGGTCTCCTGCAAGGTCCATGTTTAGGGGATAGGACCAGCAGGGGAAGTCCACCCCAGCTTGGTGTGGCTTCCCTTCCTCATGACAGCCATCACCACCAGTGTGGGGGGCATGGCAGGGTGCTGGCCTGCCAAATCACTGCTGTGGCTTTAGGTGGGATCACTCTCCTAGTCCTTTTTTTGGAGTCATTGACGGGGGATCAATAATGGTGTACGGGTTACACTTGCAGAGCTGTCTTAGGGGTTTAGAACCATGCAATCCACTCCAATGAATGCATGGACCTTTTCTCTCCACCTGTGGAAAGCTTTGAAAATCACCCTCTTGGTCCTTGCAGGAATTCACACAGCTCTTTGATTGCAGAACATTTCCAGAAGTGAATACATAACCTCTGTGAGCTCAAAATGGGGTTTCCACAGTGTCAAGCTGTTGGCATTAAGCTGCATTGTTGCTAAGGCTGTGGTTTTTTTCCTGCCACTGCAGGCTCTGAGGACTGCTCCAGAAACTTTACCTCCTCCAACGGCACTATTGAGTCTCCAGGTTTCCCTGACAAGTATCCACACAACCTGGACTGCGTCTTCACCATCATAGCCAAGCCAAAGACAGAAATCCTCCTCCACTTTCTGCTCTTTGACCTTGAACATGACCCACTGCAGGCAGGGGAAGGAGACTGCAAGTACGACTGGCTGGACATCTGGGATGGCATCCCTCAGGGTAAGCCATGGGGTACTGCGTTGCTGTCCTCTATCTCTCTTGGTGTTTCACAAAGTTCCAAAGCTGCGCAGTCTTTGTCTGCACACCAAAGGTACCTAACCTCAGACATAGCTGCAGCATGCAGCCTGCTATCGGGGTGCTCCATGGCCAGCTGTGGAGATGGTGTGCTTGCGGAAGGCTGCATACATTAAACCCCAGACTGCTGCTCTGTTATAACCGCTGATCTGAAAAGCGCTATGGGCGCTCCAAGATACAACCGGCCGTCCCTTGGGAAAGGGTTCATGCAGTGCTGTGAGGACCTCCCTCCCCTGCTCCAACACTGAGAAACAGAGCAGTTTGGAGCATTTCCCAGCAATTGCAGAGCAACGCCTGCTGCAGTGGATATTTCTGCACAGCGTACTGCATGGCACCAGGCCAGAGGATGTGAAAAATAGCCCATCCCCAAAGCCTTTCTTTTATCCCATCAGTCCTGCTGAGGCATCCCTGCTGAGTGATGCCAATCTGCCTGTGACCCAGCAGGCTGGTGGAAAACCTTTACTGCTCTTTCTTTTGCAGTTGGCCCCTTGATAGGCAGGTACTGCGGCACTAAGATGCCATCGGACATCCGCTCCACCACTGGCGTCCTCTCGCTCACCTTCCATACAGATCTGGCAGTGGCTAAGGATGGTTTCTCTGCTCAGTACTACTTGATCCAGCAGGAAGTCCCAGAAAGTAAGTTGGATTTGTGTGCATATGACTTAGCCAGTCATGTCACCTGTTTTTCCCAAGTCTTTCTTTCACTTGGCACAGGCAGGAGTGTGTTGAGGGACTGATTCCCCCCCAGCAATGCAGACAGCAGTTACACTAATTGTGTTCTCTCTTTCTCACAGAAGTGAGATTTCAGTAAGAATCACACTTTCTGACCTTTCTTTGACTTTTTGCTTGCTCATGAAGTCTTCTCAATACCTTTTGGGATAGAATCCCTCATGTCGGTGCTCATCCCAGAGGATTTAGGGGAAGACTTCAGGCCAGTGGGTGCAGCAGATTCATTAAAGCATGGGGGAAAATACTCTCTCCTGCTCTCTGGTTTTCCAAAAATTCACAGCCCCAAACTACAAATTTGAATTTCTTGATTGTCTAATTAAAAAATGCCTAAAGCTCTAAGAATTTCAAACCGAAATTTGTTTTAGATCCTGTATTAAGGGAGGTAAATTTATGTGGAGCGAGGAAGTAAGTTGTGTGTTTTGAGAATGAAGAGGGTTATTCTTTGTGATAAAGCTTGAAGACAAGGGAAGATGCTGTTTGTTTTCCCATGATAATTTTACATCAGAGCTACAGTTCTCGACCTCTGTTTGCAGTGAACCTGTGATAAACAGAAGCCTTCGGGACACCCCTCACTTCCAGAGAAAGAGAGGGAGGCCCTGACCTGACACTGAAAGCCCAATGATGGACAGCAGGGTAGAGCAGGGGTTGTGCAGTGCTAGGGCAGCTGGGTTACATGCTCTTGCTCTGTGATTGAGTTAGGGATGTTCTGCTGAGACTGTGAATGTTATAGACAAGCATGAGCTCTTCACTATTACCTATCTCCACACTCAGTTGATCTGTTCTTTAGCCCTCTTTCTATTTTGTTCTTCAAAATGATTGGGAAATAAAATGTTAATGACACACAAAGCTTGAGAAATCAAGCACAAGAGCTGTAAAAGGGCTAGGCCTGTTTTGATTTATGCTGATGTAAATTGAAACTTTAATAACATCACTGAGATCTTAACATGGCCCATCATTTCCACCAGGGTTTGACTTGGCCACATTGAAAACGCAGGCAGTTTGGTAAAGCTTCATTGGCTTACAGCAGTGGCTCCTATCGGTGTTTTCTTTGCTATTGTTTTTATAGGAACAGCTGCCATAAAATATGAGATATGTAGTAAGATTGAGCTAATTGTGACTTTTAAAGCCTTAGAAGTGAGGAAACCCAAATCAAAGCTTATCAAGGTCTTTCATATTCTTGGTTGGTCAATTCCTATGGGTCTGATACCACGCATAGTGCATGCACATATACACACCCACAGATGCATCCACACTCTCACAGACCTTTAGACCTGCCCATTCCAGGCCAGCAGCACATCAGTAAACATCCTCTTGCTGTGCCTGCCCATACTCCTCTTGGCAGTGCTTAGATTTCACCTCCACCCTTCAAGAAGATGGGGAACTTTGTGCAAGAGGACTGGGACATCTTGGTGGAGATGAAGAGAATGAAGGGAGAGGATTGTGTCCAAACTGTGCAAAGGTGAAGGAGATAAAGAAGGGGAGAAAGATCTGGACTGTATTAGTTTTCAAAGAGCCATGCAAACATAAAGCTGCCCCATCTTTTACTTTTCAGTGCCATCTGTGAGCACACAACCTCCAGAATGATGCAGATCTGTTGATCTTTCCAGGCAGGCAGCTTTGTTCAGGGTTAGCTGGGGAGGATACCTCAGGACTGCCTACTACTTGGGAGTGAAGTACTGAGACTGTAAGCTGATCTGTGTGTGTCTGTCTGTGTCCACTCCAGACTTCCAGTGCAATGTGCCACTGGGGATGGAGTCTGGCAGGATCTCCAATATGCAGATCAGTGCCTCCTCCACCTACTCAGATGGGCGATGGACCCCTCAACAGAGCCGACTCAACAGTGATGACAACGGCTGGACTCCTAACGTAGACAGCAACAAAGAGTACCTCCAGGTATGCACACGTTCCAGCTCCCTTGTCTCTTCCCCCACCAAATGAAGTGTCATGCTGTTAAACTGACCCTTGACCAGAAGGCATGTTGAATTTTTTATTGCCTGTGTGGCTCATGGGGAGCGAGCAGCAGGGGAGCTGCAGTGCCTCTGTGAAATGTGACAGGCTGGCTCTCCATTAGCCTGCCTGCACAAGAGCTGACTTGACCTGCTGTCCCTCTCCCGATCCCTCTTTCCTGCCCAAAACCTTGATGGACTTTCCAGCATACTGACAGAGACTGAGGGTCCTCTGCCGCTTACAAGGGCCACTGACTCTGCCACTGGCCTGAGGACCAAAGCATCCAGGCGGCACGTGGGAAAACAACTGGAGTAGTATTTATCTCATCAGTGATGCAGGAAGCATGAGTGGGCTAAAGTCATGTGGGGCTGACAGAGCAAAGGCTTTCCCTGGGAGCTGGTTAGAGCCACAGTCTGTCCACACAGGGCTTCTGGCTGTGTCACATTGCCATGAGACCCTGCTTGCTAAAGGGCACTGGGAACGGGAAGTGGTGAATGTCACTGCCTGTAGCAGGCATCTCATTCCTCATTCATGGCAATGCTACCAAGCCAGCTCTGCTGATCTTTCTCAACTTGTAAAAAAACCCCATCAAAACCAAAACCAAAGCAATGACAAAAAAATCAAGGGAAAAACAAGAACTGCAGCACTTACTAATTGGACATCATGTTTTTATTTTACATGGGAAAAGTCAGCCTCTGTTCTGCTTTAATGGACATGAGCTTCTGTGCAGATCCTGTTGCTTGGTCTGTGGCAGGAAGAAGGCTTTGTGATGGTCCTGTGTGGACAGACATCAAGATCCTTTGTCACTCTTGTCCCATGGTCCTATTTGCAAGCATCCTGCTGAAGTCGGCCTGGGGGGTTGTGCCCATTGAAATGTGCCCGCAGATAGGGTGAGACAGACTGAATTCAAGCCTTTTCCAGGGACGGAGGGAGGAACTAACTCAGGTGGTCACCACTCTCTCTTGTCCTTTTTTCCCCTGGAAAGGTGGACCTCCACTTCCTGACTGTGCTCACAGCCATTGCCACACAGGGTGCCATCTCTAGAGAAACCCAAAATGGTTACTATGTCCGTACCTACAAGCTGGAGGTCAGCACCAATGGCGAGGACTGGATGATGTACCGACATGGGAAAAACCACAAGGTAAAGGCCTTCTTGTCTCTTTTACATGTGCCTTGGTGAGTCTTGCAGCTGACAGGAGGGATTTTACAGGCCCAGGGAGTTTAATCTGTGAGAGACCTTTTTTCTGATGAGTGCTAGAAGACCGATGATGCTCTGAGCAGAAATAGTCCTTTCTTCTATGCACAGCAATGAGGAAACACTATTCCTTGGAAAACCTGGCTGCTGTTGCATCTTTCGTGGTGACGAGAGTATGTTCTTTGACTGCAAACGAAGGAGAAAATGCTTTCACAGCCTGTGTTTTGCCATACAAGATTCATTGAGCTTTTATGGCTGTAGCCCCGTCTGCATGCTGGGTTAACAATCACAAAACCACATGAAACTGTAGTTCAGGAGTTACTGAGGCCTGGGAATGAAAGGGCACAAATCCTATGAGGTGATCACACCATCCCAGAGAGCAAAATGAACAATAAATAATGAGGAGCAATTCAGGCTGCCAGAGCTGTGGGATCTGCGCTAGCAGGGGTAATCAGCAAGGGTGCGTTGAGGCCTGGGAGCTGCTGCACGTTGTCACTGTGTTTCGGAGAGGCACACATTGATGGAAGCAATGGGGAGGGAGGGTAAACATGGGTGTTCAGACGTTCCAAGCCTTGCGGATGCTGCTGGGTGGTCAGGCAAGGCACACTCGAGGTGGTCTGTATGGGAGCTTTGGCATATGGGGAATGGGATTAAAGCAAGCCGTGGTGCCAGGCTGGTCCTGCTCCGGCATTTGCCTTGGTCATGTGGTTGTCCACTGGTTAAGGGCACCTTGGGAAAGCCCTTCCCTGTGTACCTGCACTGCTGCCGCGGGTCAGGTCCTCCCCATTGATGTGCCACAATCTGCCTGTGTGAACTCAGTGGCTGGGGTCCCACACACTTACCCCCACAGCCATGTCCTGGCAATTTCTGATAGCTCAGCACTTTTGTTAAATTAGCTGTCCCCTGCATTTGCTGGCACAGGCACTGCTGGCATGAAATGCAGTAGCCTGCCTTGTCCAGGATTCATCCAGACATTTCCTTCCCTTCCGGGCTGTGTGGTTTCCTCTTCCTCTCAAGTGTGTCTCACGGTTCAAGTTCACTCTGTTTCCCAGAATGAGTCCTCTGTGCGCAGAGGCCCCTAGCAGGGTCTCATACCTCCAACATTTGGAGCATCTGAGCTCCTTGCGTGCCAGTGAGGTGGTGTTAGTCCTATTTTAGAGGTAGGGAAAGAGAGGCACAGGGCAGTCTAGCATCTCATAGGAGAGTCAGCAGCGGGGCTCTCCCAAACCTCAGGCAGGCTGGCTCCAGTGCTGCAGCTCATAGCAGAGCTCACATATAAGCTAACGGGGTGGCTGTGCACTGATGGGGAAGCTTTGTGCTATTCCAGGACCCACTGGCCACAGCAGACCCTTCATGACATCACTCCAGCAAGAGCCTAAGGCCCTGCTCATACCAACCCAAAGCAGTCCCTTAGCCATGTTAATTGCCTGCATGTCAGGATTTGGCCCAGGAGTCCTATCAGCTTTGTTCTGCTCTGTGTTCTCTCTTCATAAAAAGAAGGAAAAAGCAAACCTCTCATTTTTTACTTCTTTATTCCAGTCTCGCTTCCTTCCCATGTTGTGGCCTTAATTTAGCAGACATTTCCCAAGCCTGGAGGATAAGTAATTGCTTTTTGGTGGCTCGCCTACCCCTTGCGTCCGGGTGACTGCTTTCTCTCCCCACTGAACGACTGGCCACCAGCCCACTGAGCCATAGTGGGGCCAGGACAAAGCCCCTTGCTCAAAGGCCTGGTGCCTGAGGGCTCTGGCCCCACATTCCCCACCCGAGTTAATCCCTGCCATTCCTGCGTTAGGAAAGCTCCCAGATGTCTGTACTCAAGGTGCAGATTCCTCCCTGCGTCAGTGAGGCACTCCGCACGGTTCAGGCTGCAACGGTGGAGTGAACCATGCCAAATAGATTTGTCAAGTCTGCCGCAGCTTGATTTGGTGCCATGAGGAGTAGGGAGGGAGGGAAGGGGGTGGACAGACAGGGACTCTCTATTCCTCTATATACATGCAGATATATATGTATATATATATATACACACACACATATATATACACACACATGCATATATATATATATGCACATGCACACATAGGCATATGGGGTGTATCAAACACTGCTCTGAATTTCTGCTAGCTGTGTAGGCCAAAAGCAAAGCTCTGCCATGTTATAGGTAGGTCAGCTAACATTTACATCTTCATCAGGGAACTAAGAGAGAAAATCAGTGAGCGCAGGAATGGTGGGGAAGGGATGATACTCTGCAGAGGATGGGGAGCTCTGACCTCCTCTCTTTCACCACCTGGTGTTTCTGAGGTGAGTGCAGCCAACGTTTTTCCCTGTGGAACATGATGGCTCACCATTGAGGCCCCAGATGCTGGCACTCACAGCACGGGAAGCTTGAAAGGCAGGATGAAGCAGAGGAAAAGATTAATACATGCTTGCAGCAGACAGGGCTGGCTGGTCTGTTATCATGCCAAGCGCTATTGCATTTCTGGGGTGGGAGGCAGTGGGAAGGAAGGAGCCCCACACTCACACCTTCCCCTTCCTGTCCCATCCCTGATAGGCTTTCCCTCTGCCTGGCAGCCCACTCCCCACAAAGGCCAACCCAGTGCACCCTGGACATCCCCCTATTGAGGGGGTGATGCTCTGTCCTTGCCTGGGGCATGGGACCAGGGGGAGAGGCTAACTCAGTGACCTGGCCAGAGGTGCAGAGCTGTCTGCCTGTGTGTCCCTGAGAGAGGAGATGGTGAGGAGAGCAGCCACCACATATTGCCCCATACTCGTCCTTTACTACCCAATAGCACATCCTTATGGGACAGGGCCAAACAACTCCTGCCCCAGAAAGGCAGGTCTGGCTCTTGCTCTTCCTGCTGCATCCCCCACTGCCATCCAGGATTGATGGCCCCAAAGGTTATCTTCTGGGTGCAGACATTGGTGTGTGTGTGCGCCGAGATCTTATCTAGTGGTTTGCAAATGTCTTTAAAAAACAGCCACTCATTCCTGAACCCAAGGAAGGAAAAGAGCACCTGGCAGGATCTGACCTTTTAGTTTTGGCCATTTTCTTCACCTGACAGGATCTGACCTTTTGGTTTTGGCTATTTTCTTCAGATAGATTCAACTATGAGGATTTTATTGGAAAACAAAGTGCTCATCCATTCTGATCCACTTCCTTCTTTGTAGGGTCTTGAGTTCCAGCTCCTTTGTTATTTGAGCCACTCCATCTTAGTAACTGTGGAGATCATCTCCTGGGATCATCTAGTGTGGTGAGGAACTGGATGGGTTTCAGGATTTGTGTTGGGTTGGGACTGTGATGGGTGCCCTCGCTGCCTCCATTGTTCTGTGTGTAAAATGGGAGGATGCAACTGAAACATATGCTTTGAGAACCTGTAGAAGTCAGTTGGTGAGAAATGGCAGCAATATCCCACTGATGCACATTTTCCATTTCTACTTATTTTGATGGCTTTGTGCTTGTTATCAGCTAACCTTCCTGGGTAATATTCCAGGTGGATGCAATAAGGGAGGTTGAATTGCAGCAAACAACTGAATATCTCAGCACTGCATGGAGTTGGAGATGTCAGAGGTGTTTGGTGCTGGCAGAGAATATTGAGGATGATTCTTTGGAGACCCTTGTGTTTTCTGTTTGGGCAATTCCTCTGTCCTTTCAGTTCTTAATGAGGTCGCCTGTGTTTATCTACCTGGGGAGGGAGGGGGAAGCTTTATCTTCTTTATCTGAAAAACTCAGGAAAAGCTTGCATGATCAGCCAGAAGGCCACAAGTTCTGCTACACAGAGACATCACAGCACAGAGGCTTTACTCAGAAGCATCCCCAGGTCCCAGCCTACTTCTGCTGCTTCTGCAGGCAAGACAAAGATGTCAGGGTTTGGGAAAGGCAGCCCTGCACATTCACCCTTGGTGCAGTACCAGGGGAGGATTACAGCCCTGGCTCTCCTAGTGAGGCTGCAGCTTTGTACTTCTGGGCCTAATATCTCCTTTGCAGGCTAACAGAGTGGCTCTCATCCTGTCCCTGGCGATTCCCAGATGTGAGTAGAGCCTCTCAAAGACACAGTGCTGGCAAGCCCAGCCCAGCATGCTGTGCCGTGCCCAGATGGCTGTGCTTCGTTGTGTGTTGCCAAGTATCATTTTTCTTTTAGCTCCTTGTTCCTGGATTTAATAAATCCAGAACTATCCACCCTCCACTCAAGCCAGAATCCTCCCACCATCAAACATGCCCCATTTTATGCCTTCCCTATCTGACAAGGAAAATAATCTCCCCTACTTTTCTCCTTCATGCTTCTCTGTCTAAATCCTGAAGCCCTAATCCTGTTAGCATGCTCTGTTCCAGGGCTCTGTCTCCACAGGAGTAACATAATCCTGCAATAAATCTAGTAGGTCCAGAGAGACACATACATACGGATGAAGGCAGGGCTGCTGCCATCCTTGGCCTTCTCCCCTGCCTCCCCCAGCCACTTTCTTTAGCTCCTCAAGAAATTACATAGTGGCCAAGCAGCACAATAAATAAAGCTAGAGAGCAGTTACCTCCTGCCCCCTCCCTGACTCGATGCCTCTTCGACTTCACAGCGCTTTCTGTCTCCCTCTCCTTCATTCCTTTCACTCCAAACTGCCGTTGGCGCAACTCCCATACCCACTGGAATTAGTGCAGCCTCAGAAATCCCCCAGTCACCCCACAGCGGTTCCAACATGTCAGAAGCACAACTTAGAAGTGTTGATGCAGAGGTGGCATGTGTGCGCACATGGAAGACTCGCCCAATCCTCCTCTAGCCTTGACATCATCTCCCACCACGTGCTTTCTGCAGCAAATTAATTAAGCAGGTCAGCTTTCATTGATTATCAGTTTAATATTACATGTAGACTCTGCTGTCTGGACTTAAACAGAAGTAAACATAAAGTATATGGGGAGGGGATGGGCAGCTTTTTGATGCAGCAGTAAAAATTAATTCCTTGACTGCTTCTTGGAAGGTGCTTTTAATTTATTAATGGTTTTCCCATTCATCTTCTAGCTCTGTCACGCTTCAGCATGTGCACATGTGTGCTCTCTGCTGAGTGTATGTCTGTCTGTCTGTCTATCTATCTATCTATCTCTCTATCTATCTATCTCCCTAAATCACAGCCAGATTTTTTTTCTTCCTGCTGGTGTAAATTACTGTGACTTCTTATACTTCGATGGTGATGTGTTGATTTACACCATTCGAAGACTTGGCTCAAAATATGCGGTGAGTGGGATGGGAAGCAGATAGGATGGGAGGAATAGCAATGTTCTATTTTGGTGAGGGGGAAGAAATCTTTGCTTTCTTGGCTCTCCCAATTTCACACATTTTCCTGCTAGTTCTTCCCATGCTGTGAGTGCTAATTTGAGGCAGGATATAGAGCCTGTTCAAGTCAATGGGACTCTCTCCACAGTGTGCTTGGGCTCTAGGGTTGGTATTTGCAGTGCAGAGTACACTCAGCAGCATCAGGACTTGTGGGCTCACAATGCATTTCCACTTGTTATGGAGGCTGAGAGGCCAGGCACATAGGAGGACCCCACTTCTCTAACAGCACTACACACCTGCCCTCTGAAAATGGCCTTTTTCTGTTATGCTGAACAGGGTGTGAAGCAATCACTTGTTATGATCAGTTGGGACTTCTCAGAAACAAGGTTCACTGTGGCAGATCCTGCTGATATAGCTGATCCCAGGTGCCTTTCTGCCCTCATAACTGGCAGACCGGAGTGTCAAGGCCCCAGTTCAGAGTTGCGTAGCTTGTTCAATGTGATTTAGTCTGAGGAAATTACTGGGCCTCAAATCTAAAGCAGAATTGAGGTTGCTCTCCCTGGAAGCAGGTGGCTGGGACTAAGGTCGTGTGAGAGATGCTTTCAGCAATGCATGTGGTAGTGATAAGAGTTTTTGGGCTCAGTCCTGCTTCTGCTTTCTGTCAAGCTTGACTTTGCAGAAGTCAGCAACAAATTACACTGGTGTAAACTTGGATTCTGGCCCCTGATGCTTGTATGTGTGAAGTGAGCTATAAAAGAACAAAACTGGAAATATGTTAAATCGAAAAGAACAGCAAACTCCGTCAATGACTGTTAAAGATGCTGGTCCATATGCAACCTTTGGCTCATGGAGTCTTCAAACTGCTGATGGTGGGAAGCAAAGAGAGGTTTCCAAGAGAAGTCTCCCTTGGGGTTTGCTAACCCAGGCATCTGCTGGGTTCACCATCAGGAGCAACCCCTGGGACAGAGGGACCTTTGGGCTGACCTGAAGTGCTGCTCCTTGTGCTAAAATAGTTGCACTGGCTCAGATAAACATTTCCTGTCCTCCGGTGTTAGGTTCAGAGGTAAGGTGTTGCGTGTCAGCTTCTGGTTGACATGAAGCTGGAGGCTTTGCTGTGGTGTGGAAATATATCTAGTTCAGCCTCTGTGTGTGTGTGTGTTCCCATAGGTTTACATGACACACACATGCACACATGCCTGGGGAGTGTTTCACAGTAACCACTCTTCTTATAGCCCTCCTGCTGGAAAAAAGGGTATTTGGTGTCTGCTGAGCAAGGAAAAGGATGGGAAGTGGGGTCAGACAGGGTAAAATAGGATATTAAAAACACATAAACCATGCTGTGTTGCTAAACGGTAGCAGCATGATATATATTCTCCAGATTAGCATTTCTGCTGAAGTTCACATCACCCCCAAATCCCAATTACCAGCCAGATTTGCAACCAAGGCCCTCTGTGGGGTGCTGCTCCCTGCCGTGGCAGGAGTGCCGCCATCCTAGGCTGGATGGTGATGCGCAGAGGCAGCCCAGAGCTGGTTGTGGTGCTGCAAGCGGACGCTGACTCTCTCTGCAAACACCTTTTGCGCTGAATCCTGGGAGAAGAGCAGTAACATGTGCTGTCTGCACGCCTAGAGCAGTGGGATGCTTATAAAATACTTCTTAGCTGCTACTCAAGGTGAGAGGTCAGGACGTCTCACTCCTTTTTCTGTCCTGGATTACAGAGATCTGCAGTTGAATTGTTTGACTCTTGCCTCCAACAGAAGATTGGTGCCAGAGATTACACTCTCCAATAAACTTACTGGGAGCTCCTGTGCTTAGCACAGTGTATGCAGGGTAGAAGCCTGCAGAAGAGCCCAGCCAGCATCTCAGTGAGGATATGGCTTCGGGCTGAGTTTGGAGGATGCTTATCCCTGTCCTGAGAGCCTGCGTGCTTGGAGGGAAAGCAGACAATGTCTGCATCCTTGGTCTTTGAGCATTAGTGCTTTATGCTGGGGGCAGAGAAAGGGTTGAAAATTACCCTCAGGTTGGGTATTTCCTCTTTCTCCACTATGGCTCTGCAGCCTGAAACAGAAACACAAGTATCCAGTCCTTGTCCAGCCTATTAAAATGGGCAGGAAGGGTGGATTTAACATCCATCTGGTAGTTATTGATTACAGCCATCTGGTAAAGCAGCAGCCTTTTCATATCATGTCAGATCATAAACTGTCCTGAAAAGCTGTCTCTGTGTGGCAGGCTGCATGTGTGAAGGAGAGGCAGGGGTGAGGGGCTGGCTGGGACAGGAGCTTGTTGCCCCAGGCAGAGGAGGCATCCTCCCTGCTCTTGCTGCTGCTTGCACACAGTGTGTCCCAGTGGTGCTCCATGCAAGGATTTCAGCCCATTTACCCATGGAGAGGAGGCAAAATCAGCATTCAGGGACATCTGGCCTTTTGCGTTGGAGCAGCTCTTGGTTTGGGGGTGAGCTCAAAGCATCCATGGCTTTATAGTCCGATTTACTATGAGGACAGCAGGCCAGCGAGCTCCTGGTTCTCCTGCCTGATGGAGGAGTCCATTCACCATGCTGTCCTGCCAGCACCTCAGCATTCCCTGCCTGCCCCTGGAGGCTGGCCCTGCCCATAAAGCCTCTCCTTGGTTTACCCTGCTGAGGTTATTTTGGCTGCTGATCTGGTTATTTCTTTCTACGTGGAGAAGATGTAACGACATTTGTGCTCCCTCTCCCTTGCAGACGTTTCAGGCCAATGAGGATGCCACGGAGGTGGTTCTCAACAAGATCCACAGCCCAGTGCTCACACGCTTCGTGCGCATCCGTCCCCAGACCTGGCACAACGGCATCGCCCTGAGGCTGGAGTTGTATGGCTGCCGCATCACCGGTGAGGATCCCCTCCTCTCTTTGGCCTCAGCCCTCTTCTCTCTCCCTCCAGCAGCCTGTCCCAGGGTGCCATCCCCACAGTTGTCATGGTTGCTTGGGATGTGAATGGTGACACTGGGAGGCACCCATCCTAAGCCATGCACTTGGGGACAGGCACCCAGTCCCTGGAGGCAAAGCAAAAGTGCTTAAACCTGCAGGGAAACCCACAAGCACTCCGTTGCAACTGCCCTGACTGTTCATGCCCTTTCCTTTCCTGCAGATTCGCCTTGCTCCAGCTTGCTGGGAATGCTCTCTGGCCTCATCCCTGACTCTCAGATCTCAGCCTCTTCCACCAGAGGCTATGACTGGTCTCCCAGCATGGCCCGCCTGGTGAGCAGTCGCTCGGGCTGGTTTCCCCGTGTCCCCCAAGCCCAGCCCGGAGAGGAGTGGCTGCAGGTGGACCTTGGCGTCCCAAAAAATGTCAGAGGTGTCATTATCCAGGGGGCTCGTGGAGGGGACAGCGTGACCACCACAGAGTCCCGCTCCTTTGTGAAGAAGTTTAAGGTGGCTTACAGCATGAATGGGAAGGACTGGGACTTCATCCAGGACCCCAAAACAATGCAAGCCAAGGTAGGCACTGCCTGGAGCCGCTGTAAAATGAGCTGTGTTTGTGGCTATATTCAGTCTGCTTGATCTGGTCTTGGGAAGCTGGCTGTGTTTCCCCACTAAGAGACTGGGAATTTGGGTTGTCACCATGAAATCCAAGGTTTTGTCATCTAGTCCTGCTCCTCAGCTGTACCAGAGGCTGCATTTCCACCTTGCACCAGGGATGGCAATTTGCATTCATATTTTGCTGAGCTGGGGATGCGGACATCACCTTCTGGTCCTCCCAGCTCCTGCAGGTCAGGGTCCAAAAGGTTTTGTCTTTGATTTTGTTTGGCACAAATTAATTACACATTTTAAGGGGAAAGGTGGTGTTGTTGTGGCTTGCAACTCTGGAAGAGGAAGATGAATCACTTCTCTTTTGGAAATTTTCTATATCTAAAGTCCCTTTTGCCATACTGGCATGACCCTTAAATTCCCTGTATCATTGGAGTTCCCCATAATCTTTCTGCTTAGCAGTCTGGGAGTGGCAGGGGACTTGAGAAATAAATGAATTCTCTGCTACTGCCTGTCCTGTTTCTATGCAGACTCATCTGCTTCTGAAAATTTGGGTAAGTTTTAATTTGTCCTGATCCTACAAATGAGTCTCAGAAAGCCTGATGCTATCTATAGCCTTCTGTACAAACCTGGTTCATGCATGGAAGCTAAAAAGCAGCAGTACTTGGACTGTGAGGAAAACTGAGCATTCACACTATCCTAGAACATCCAGTAGCATCTGTATTTGCCAAAGGATGACTGTGATCTTATTTTTATGTGAAGTCAGTGGATATTCCCCAGGCTTCCCCTGCATGGCTTGGATCAGAATCTGACCCCTGGGTATAAAGCAGAGGCCAAGTGAGATTGTGCAAGCTTCTTAGGAACAGCTTATCTGGTCCTCTTGAAATTGGGAGGAGCAGCCCAGTATCTGCTTAGCCGGACTCAGTGGCCTGGAATCGGTCAGCTAAATTTTTTCAAACTGGCTGTGTCCTGCATTACCAAGTCTGGTGGAGAGCACGTAGGATGCACAGATCACCTGCCTTTTCTCTCTCTCTCGATAGCTTTTTGAAGGCAACATTCACTACGATATCCCTGAAGTCCGGAGGTTTGACCCTGTTCCTGCCCAGTACATCCGAGTGCACCCAGAGAGGTGGTCCCCGGCAGGAATAGGAATGCGCCTGGAGGTGCTGGGCTGCGACTGGACAGGTAGGAGCTCCTCTGTATCTGCCCACTGGCTCCATCAGGGATGGAGCAGGCACTAAACCAGCAAGGTGCAAGTGTAAGGTTATTTCTCTCCCTACTATCCCACCTCAGGGCCATGCCATGGCAAAGAGATTGCAGCCATGAGGGCAGGACCTGCAGTGTGGCCTGACCCCATCTTTTGACCTCTGCCTTAAAAAAACCGGTCTTGATGCAGGATGTAGCAGCATTGGTTGGACCCCAGTCCAAGTTTTCACACAGAGCCCCATAAAGGGTTTGTTTGCAATTCCCGTCTCCCTCCTTTCACATCTTTTATCTGGATGTGCAGGCTTTTGCAGTCTATGTGCCAGATAACTTTTTGGCTTTTTAATCCAGATGGGCAAGATAAAAAGAGGAAGAGAAGCAGAGGTGCACAAGAGGTGTGCAGTGACCACTACAGGTATCTTGAGCTGCCACAATGAGTCTTTGCTGTGAAAACAACTGTCCCTCTCATTGAGCCCCTTGTGGAAATGCTTTTGCAGACAAAGTTGGGAATTTAACTCTGTGATGTCTCTACAACATCCCTGGGACCAGGGAAGTTTGTTCACTTTTGCACACCTGTTTTTCGCAACTGGTAAGCCCTGCAGCCACCATTGTTTTTAATACAGAGGGGAAAACTGTCTAGCACACTCACTGGCATGAGTAGAGGTTGTGCCTCTGACCCTCTGAGGCTCAACAGTGATTGATTGCTCCGTAGTTTCATCCCCAAAAGCTAAAAATGAACCCAACAGCTCACTGGGTCTAATGCTAGCTTTTCAGTGCCAGGGGCTAGTTGACCCTTTTTTTAATCTATTTTATTTTTTAATAGTCTACTTAAATCTGAATCTGGTATCCAGATGTCAGTGATAAAGAGGTAAGATTTCCATTTTATAAACACATCTGTAGAAGGAATTTTCTCGCAAGAACTCCCATTCTAGGAAGCTTAAAGGGCACAAAGGGTTTTTTCTACTCTTTTGTAGAGCCTTTGCTACCCTTTGCTCCTCTGGTGTGCTGTGAGATGCATTACAAACAACAGCAAATCACACAACACACCTACACACAATTACTAATGATCATTTGTCACCTTTGAAGTCAATGGCAAATCTCCCCCTGGACTGGGAATCTATTGTAGATGATCTAGACTTTAAATCAAGATTAGATCTGAATTTAAATCTTACAGGATCTTTGGGATGTTGTAGGAGAAGCAGGCACTGTGGCTTTCATGCAAGCAGCAGGAGCCAGGGCTCCATGCTGAAGTGGTCTCCATGCAGAAGTGTTCGGGCAGCTCCCACACTGCTGCTTTCTGCAGCTCCTGGTAGTCTTCCGCTGCCAAATCTCTGCAGGCCATTGCTGGCTGGTGCATCACAGTGCTGCATCACTGCCACAGAGGGAGGCATTTGCATGGTACCTCCAACCATATACATGTCAGCCCCTCCATTGCATTCCTCCAAATTAGAGAAGAAGAGGGGCTTGGCATCCTCAACTTGTGCTATTTTTGGTCCAAATATTCTTTCACAGCGATGTTCCCACTCAGTTTCAATATCAGCAGCAACAGCCCATGTTTTTTCCAGGCAGGGTGCTTTATGGTCATTTCCCAGTCTGGCTAATCATTTGCACATTGTAATGTTTAAAACTCAACTGCCAAGTCATAAATATTCGTAGCTTTATTGATCTACAGGCATTCAGCTTTGTAATCAGAGCTGGGCTTGTAATCTTGTGGCTTAAACATGTTGTAAAAAGCGTTTATACCGTGATGCAACCTGGGGAGCAGAGATAGCCCATGGCATTATCTGCATGCTAAATCCAGGCTGGCTACGTGCAGCAGTCCTTGACAATGCCAAGATATAGCCCTCCTTTGCTGGGAGGACCCAGGCACATCACAGAACTGGCTCTGAAAACCCAATCGCACTTGCTTGGGAACAAGATTAAGAGATGGATTAAAACAAGCTGATTCGAAACATTTTCAAGTGAGGGCCTAAGCCTGTGTTTACCCCACCTAGCTGTTTATATTTCTTATCAGCAATGACGCATCTTAATTACTGAGTCAAACAGGTAATTTAACAGCGACTGTGCTTACAAACTAGTTAGCTAGTAACTCAAAAATCGGGAAACGGGCAGTCAGCAATCGGCTTCTTTCAAAGACCTGCCAAAATTTTCCCTCTGAAGAGTGGAGATTGATGAATGTTCACTTGCAGCTGGTTTTCTCTCTTTTGAAGTTCCAAACATCTGGTTTCAATTGCTCAGTGACTTTGCATTTTGATCAGTGGTTACCACCAGTTGCACAGACGCTTGCAGGGCCAGGGAGAGAGAAAGCGAGCAAGGAAGAGCTCTCTTTTTCACTTTCCATTTCACACATGATGTTGTCCTGCCTGCTATGTTCATTATCTCTTGTAACCATCGTGTTGCAGCTCTGCCATGGTAACTGATTCTTCAAGATATATTTCTGCAGCTTGTCTAGGGCAATGCAACACTGTTGATTTACATCCGCTCAGCATCTGTGTCCGTATGGGACTTGGCTTTCAAGGTCCTTCCACATTTTCACATTTCAACTATAAATCTCAGTATACAAGAGCAACAGCCTAAAAAAAATTGTACCAGCTCTAAATAACTTGCGGCTTTTGATACGTTACCTTCACCTGCTGCTCTTCCTTTTTTCTCTTCTTTTTTATGACATTTTTCTGTGCCTAGCTGCTTACAATTTGCTTCTTTGTTGAATTTGGAGTTTTATGGGTTTGTAACAAATTTGAACTTACAAATTAAAAGACTTTGATGTTGTTTGGTATTTTATCCTGAACAAAAGACAGCCACTGGAAAAAAATAAAACCAAAAAACCTTGAGAGTTTATGTGCAACGTGTTTAATAACAGGAAAATGAAAGGGCAGAAAGGAGCCTATGGAAAATATTCAGTGAATTTAGCCATTTCCTCCTGCTTCTGGCTTTATTAAATGATATCCTGAAGGGTGCCAACAAAGAAACACAATTGCACACAACTGAGCAAAGCAGCCTCTTTTTAAAAACAGAAAGAATCAAGCCTGCTGTACTGCAGTTAATGCACCCATAAAAGGAGAGCCTGCTGGAACCTAATGTCATTTATTGTTGATCATAATATCCTTCCCTTTCTTGCTTAAATTTCCCCTGACACCTGCTTGGAGGTTGTTTCACACAGGCCGCGTTGGAGAGAGGGAAATTGGACAGACACCCTTTGAAAGTGCAGTCAGGAGCCCGGAGTGTGAAACCAGATGCTTTCTGCAGCGAGCCAGAGCGCACTAGGGGATCCTCGGGGTCCGTTTGCGGTTACGTTATTTGTGGGTTTGAGTGACTTGTTTTATAAATTGGCACAATTGGTGGGAATGTTGTGTGTGCTTTTTTTAACACGTCATGTGCCTTTCTGAAAGGAAAAGGCGTCTTGCCTGTGATGTCTCTTACCCAGCAATGACAGCTAAGCGGATTGCCAGCACCTGTATGCATTAAAAAATTAAGAGGAAAAAGTAACAAGTATGTCTAGAGGAGAGCCTCGTCCAAAGGGAACTCTAAATCAAAGGAACTCCCATATGGAAACAGCCGGTTCACTTGAAGTTCAAACTATGCTGACATTTCTAGCACGTGGAAATTTCATGGTATTCTTGTTCTATCTCTTCCTGCCATTATAAGAACACAAGAAAAAGATTTTTTCGCTTTGTTTCCTCCTACCTAGGCTTTTTATACTGCCTATTGAAACAGCATCTCTACTTCATTCTTTCTCAGATGTAAAGCCCACAGCAGAGACGATGGTGCCCACTTTGAAGAGTGAAGAGACCACCACCCCATATCCAACTTATGAAGAAGCAACTGAGTGTGGTGATAGCTGTGGAGAAGAGGAGGGTATGTATCAGAGCAGCATGTCTTTACCTCAGTAGATGATAAGTTAAGAGCTAAGCAGATACTCTTATCTTCCCATTAGCTCCTATACATGGGGCTGATTCCTGGAAAGTTTAGAGTAATATTATTAGTGATAGGCCAAGATTAAAAAAATCACAAACAAAACCTGCCAGAATCTGATAAGTTATATCAAGGAAGGATGCAAGAGCAAGAGATAGCAGCTAATTCAGTCCGTAGGGTACAAGACTTGACTTGAAGAGCTGCTCTCCCAGCCTCCTTACGTGACCTGAAGAAACTCAATGCCCTGTTTAGAACCACCTCCATTCCAGATCCCCTTGGCTGGGTGTCATACATTCAGAATGTGGTTCAGGGGAGAGATTCAGACTGCCTGGTATGTAGGGCTGCTTTTGCAGTGGTCACAACTGTGGGAGTAAATCACAACATGTAGAGAGGGCTGATGTCCTGAATATCTATATGCTAAGGATCATCTTCCCTAATAACAGCTGCTTAAAATTCAGGAGGACAATCTGGGCTCCTTGTACAGGCAGCAGAGAGAGGGAAACACTAATTTCAGGCTGGAGATTGTCCTTCCAGCCTTAGATGGCTGTCAGATATACAGGGAACAGTTTGGTATCTCTGGCACTTGCCTGCCTCTTCTGGCTATAGAAAAGGTTGAATGTTAGTTTAGTCTACATGCTAAGAGCCAGTGCTGGGAGGAACTGATGTTCTCTGCCTCAGATTCCTCCCTGTAGAAGCAGACATTCTATTCTTCTGCTCCTTGCAAGGGGGATGTGAGCATATAAAGCTTGTGAAATGTGCAGATTAAGGGGAGAGGGCTTAGCAGAGCCAAGCAGGGTTAGTTGTACAGTGCATTGTGTAGGAGGTGCATGCCTGTGGGCAGTACAGCAGAGCCTGAGCCCCAGCACTGGGCCTGGGGCATTTACACCAGGACTTCAACAAGACATCTCATGAGGAAAGGCTATCCTCTGAGACAGCTCCTAGGGCTTCTGTCATTTTAGCTTCCAGTCCCAGAGGAAAAAATAATGGGTTTTTAAATAAATAAATTTCTTAAAGGATGATAATTGGCTTTTTCACACCTCCCATCAGGTTCAGTTCTGGAAATGCAAGTTGCAGAATTAGTTTAAAGGGCCTGATTCTTATTGCTTTGCCTCAGTGATAAGCCTGTGCAACCCTGCTACCATTGAGGCACTTGGGAAACTGCCAAGAGGATATTTAGGCCAGTAATAGTCACTGCAACAACTCGATTCCTGGGTGCAGACCAGGGCAAGAGGGCAAGTATGCTGTAGAGCGTGGAACTAGCCTCCCCATCAACTTCCCTCAGATTTAGCAGCAATTTTCATTCTCATTCTCCATAAACAATGAGTGTATTTCTCTGGACAATCAGATTTATGACAGCCAAACAGAAACAATGTTTCTCTCCAGGGTATGAGATTAGATTGGAATAAAAGGATCCATGATCTCCATTGTTTTATTTCATAGTGAGAACATGTAAAGAAAGCCCTCTGCTCCTCACAGCAGAGTTCTCCTGATGCCTATCGCTTGAGTCACTCACCTCCTTCTGGCTATTGCTAACTATGTGGGCACTGTGATTTAAAACTTCCTCTTTGCTCAGGAAAAACTCAGCCTGTAATTGGGCTGTGACATGCATGTCTACTGAGTGCTTGGAATGGTCTCAGAGCATTTCCGTGCCTTATGGCTGCTTCCCCAACCAAAGGAGCTAGCAGCTGCCTTGCTACTACATGCAGCCCTTGGCATGTGCCCTCCTGCCTACAGACCTGTCTCTGCGGGAAGGCTCTCCAGAGCTTTTAAAGCTGTTGACACAGGGGAATTAGCTCTGCTCCTGTTTCACAGATGAAAAGTTAAATAACTTGCCCAAAGACCACGTACTGAGTCCATAGTGGAGCTAGAAATAGAGGCTGGCTTCTTTCACTCAGAATCCAAAACCTTGAGCTCATGGTGGCCTCACATTTCCCCTGGTGGCATTTCCACAAGAAGGTAGGAAGTGGTGAGTGACAGCTCACCACGTTGACAGACAGCTCCTGTCTGGTGGCTAGATCTGTCACTCAGGAGCTGGGTTTTTGAAGCACTTGAGATTCTCCTTTCGGAGCCAAAGCAGGAACTGATGAGCACAGGGCACTCAGGAAGCACTCTTCCCTGACATTTAAGAAGGCATTTAATATTTAACCGCTCTAGGGGATGAAGAGAAGGTGCTGATTAGAGTCTGGAAGCGTTTGGTCCTTGCTTTTATATTTGCTTAGTTTGGTGGATTAGTTGCAGGACGTGGGGTGAGCATTTTGATGATACAGAACTTAAGGCTGATCCCTGGAGCTGACGAAATGTGAGATAGGTTAAAAGCATCAGTGTGAATGAGATTTCATGCTTTCTTCAGTATTTATGGCTTGCAAGCTATTTTAGTTTTGGGTTGTTTTTTTAATAGCAACCCTTCATGGGTAGGTCATTTTTTAATCCAACTTTATTTTGCTTCTATTTCCTTTATAAGATTTCCACCTCCCTGCAAACTTCAACTGCAACTTTGATCTCCCTGAAGACCTCTGTGGTTGGTCACACGACTTGGCAACGGGTTATACATGGTCTTTACAGCCTACAAGCATGTGGACTGGCGACTCTGAATCAAGCCCTGAGACTGTGCCTGGTAAGATGATGAATATCAAAGCAGGGAAGAGGGAGTTATTGGGGCTTTTTCCATCTGAACAGTATGACTGATTATTGCACAGTTATCAAGAGTTGTGAATGCTGTGCAGAGCTGAACATTTTCTTTTGTGGAAGCTTTCAGATTCTTTGCCGTATGGTTCATGACTTATTTATAGGAGTGTGACCACTGGCACTGAATTATACTATCCTCTTGAGATAGTCTTGAATCAGACACTGGGTTTTGAATCCCCTGTGACTGTGAAGGCTAGCCTGGGCTTTGTTCCACATAGGACCCAAGGCTTTTTCCCCAGAATGCATTTCCTCTTTCGTTAGAGATGCATTTCTTTCTCCCATATGTTGCTCAGATTGCTTATAGTCTTCAGCTATTCTGCACTCTGGGCTTGTATAGGCTGGATTTCAGCCTCCTCCAAGTGAAGGATGAGCTAAGCCCTAAAAATGCTGTAATATGCCAGCTTCTTGCTGTTTGACTTTTGCTCTTTTTTTCTTCTGTACTTTGGAAGCAGATTTGCCTAATTTATGGCGGACCTCACTGATGCGGTGGCATGGGTTGGAAGGGAGCCTGCCTCTGGCAGTGTGGTTGACAGATTGTTCTTCAGCTTCGCATCTTGGAACTTGCCTTGGGACTAGTGCCCTTTCTTTTACCCTCACTGACTTTGTGGCATGGGTGGCATGAAGAACATTTGCCAGTTTCCTTATAACAGTAGGCTGTGTCACCACAGCATCATTTCTCTTCACTATCAGTCATTGCTTATGAAACTCAAGACTCCCCCAAGGCGAGCTGGCTTCTCTTACCTATCTTTAGCTCTGCTCTGATGCCTGGTGACTCCAGTGTCTGCATGCCATGTGTCCGGGGAGGCATACATGCTGTGGGCTTCTCCGTGCCCTCCCCAGTAAGGTTGAGTCTTGAGATGAAAACATGCAGGCGAACCTGTTAGCCACCTGGCAGTGGCGCTGGCCAGATTGGCAGTGGCGCCAGCCAGTTGGAAAGCTGTGCAGCCAACACCTGGTAGGCAGTGCTAAAGAGGAAAATATGTATTCCAGAAACATATGGGAAGAGGAGAATCTGCTACATCTCCACACACAAATCACCCCCACACAAATGCACACATCATTTCTCTCTTCGGCTCCTGAGGTGCTCGGCATTTTTCTAAGAGACACGGTAATGCTGTAAGTGCAGCCTGTATGGACATCTGACAAATTCTTTGGCGTGACACAGGGACACAGTGTCTGCTATGGAGAAAAATATTTTCATATTTCAAGTGTTTATCTCTTCAGCATTTGAGTGCTTTAGAAGATTAATATCTGGAGCTCAGTGGAGCCTCAGGCAACAGGAGAGAACACTTACAGCCAGGCCCAGACTTAATAACCCTCCCCATCTCATTCGCTGTAATAATGTTTAATTAATATAAGCCTCCTGCAAGTAGGATAAAAATTACTTATTTTCATAACTCAGACTCAATTTTTCATTTCATTTCCTCTCCCCCGAGTCTCCCTACAATTAGCTGGCCATAGTTTCTTGGAAGACTGTGTACGTGTGCATGTGTATGCAGAGCCTGGGAGAGGCTGGTGCTGCCTCAGACAGCTCAGGATGCAGTTCTGGTTTTTACCCTTCTTATACTCTTTCTTCTCTTTCCTAGTTAGTTATGAATTACAAAACTTCATCGCTGCCCCCGGGGAACATTTTTCTACTGCGTTCAATGATCCAGTTTTGTGCCAGATCTCCCTTACTCAGGTCTCCCTGTGCTGAGCTGGGCGCTGAAGCACCAATAAGGCAGGCACTGGGGCCCTGCCTGGCAAATCACAGGCTCTGTATGGGCAGAGGAAGAGGAGGAGGTAGCAGCTCCAGTGGGCTGAAGTGACTTGCCCATGGTGGCAGAAGAAGTCAGCAGCAGACACCAGTTACAGGCTGAAGGATGGCTATTGGCACTGCCATGCTGCAGCCTTGCCCACACAGAGCAGGGCTGCAGAAGGGCTGACATGCAAAGACATCACTGCTGCTCCTCACTTTGGTCTGCTCTTAGAAATTAAGATGTGACACAAAAGGAAACAACTATTTGCTTTTTTCCTCCCCACACAGCTTTTAAAAGCAACTTGAAAAACATGAAAAAGAGGCAATGCCAGCCCATCAGCAGGGACAGAATCGAAGCATTGTTCGGTTCACACTCCCCCATTCTTCCCCTGCCTTTCCCTTGCACTCCCCTCCAGCACTTTGTTTCTACTTAGAAAATTCATCCTCAGACTCCAGGGAGTAAAGAATGAAAAGGCCTTGTTCAGGGTGGTCCTTTCTTGTGAATTCCCCACCCTGGGGTGAGCAGTTGGGTGAAGGAGAGCAGCTGTGCTTGGTTTAGGGGCAGGGCAAAAGCTGACGGGAACTCAAAGCTGCTGGAGCCCAATTTACTCTGATTTAAAGGTGCTGGCCTAGGCTAGAGGCCGTGGCTGCTCCATGGTAGCAAGGAAATGTGCTGTGCCTTTAAGAGCCGTGTGGGAGGTGTTTCTATTTCTTCTGAAAATGGTAAAACAAAAATTAAAACTAAAAGAGGAAAAAAAAATAATAATGAAAGGAGGAGCCTAGCTCAGTCTGCATGAGAGAAAAGGGGGAGGAAATGACCATGGTGAAATATCCTCTGCGAGGCACTTGATTAGAAAAGTCTGCTGAGAGACAGGCCTGAATTCCTCAGATATCTCCCAATTTCATTTTATGCGCTGGATGTAATTCCTCCTCATCTTTGGCATGGAGAGCTTCTTGAGACTGACAAGACACCCACTGCTCTCATCCCACTATTTTTATTTCCAAGATACTCTTTCAGGCAGCTCTGCATTTCTTTTTTTAGCCCTGTGTTCCTTGGGCTCTTCGCACCATGGATTAGCTCCACGTCCTCTCCTGCAGGCTCCCATTACAAGTCTGGGGACCCCGTTGGTGGAAGTGGACCGAAAGTGCTCAACTCAGCAGAAACCCAGCATGGTTCCAGCTGTTACCCTGCCCTTTGCAAGCCTAGAAAATACTGTTGCTCCCTTTTCCATGCCCCTCACAAGGGATTGCCAGGATTTTTCCCTCTGTGGATTTTCAGATGCTTCCCGTCTGTAGAAAGATTCCCCTTAGCTGCACCGAGCACGCTTCAAGGAGCAACAAGTTCAGGTTTCAATGAGGCTTCATCCTCCCATCCTGCTGCATGCAATGGCAATGTGCCATTGGTGTCAAGATAGAGGTCTTAAGACCTGAAAATAAATCTGGGTTGGCAAGTTGAACACAACTCTTCACCATAGTCTTGATCCTGAAGGGTATAAAAATCCTGGCTCATATCCTTAGCTGGTAGGTGCATCTGCATTGCTTCTCAGCAATGCTACGCTAATAGGCCAGCACTGCAAAGCTGGAATTGCTGTGTTTTGCCCATTTTTTTTGCCCTCCTCTTTTCTTGCAGTCATTAAGTAAATACCCTGTGGTCCTAGAAGAGTACTGTGAGGTTGCACCTCTACCACACACTGCTTCTCGATCGCGTGAGCATGGTGTCAGGATCAGGGCCCTGGCAGCATTGTGAACCCTGTGTTGTTTGGATGTTGGCAGCTGTACATGCTCACAGAAAACGAAGCAGTTTTAACCTTGCAGCTCTCCTGACCACATAGCTCTTGGGCTGGGCTTCAAAGCCCACTGAGAGCTTCTGCTGTGGGCCACGGCCTCACTGGCTTTGAGGGTCAGGAATGCTGCTCATTTGGGTTGCAGGCGCTGCAGGGAAAGGTTTATTTGTTTCAAAGCATTTCCAGCAGAAGAATGTTTGTAGTGCTCTGAAGTTTCATAAGACCTTATTTTTTAAGGAAAAGAAATGTTGAGCTATTTTTACACTGATGGTGACCCTTTACCATTCCGGTGTTTTTCCCATGGGATCTTTAAAAGGGAAAGTTTCATGTTTTTCCTGTAGTTCCATGAGAACTTCTGCCTAAAGGCCTTGATCCTACTCTGTCCAAACCAGCAGAAAGGTTTTCGTGGTGTTAATGGGACAGGGGTGGACTCAAGTGAGTCTGCACTTTCTCTCATGAGACTTACTCTTAGGGTTTATGCCTTGAGGACACATTTTGACCTCTGGGGTCAATCCTGCCTCTTTGAAGTAGGAGGGAGCTTTGCACGTGGAGCAGTGTAAAAGTCAAGCACTTCTGAGCGTTGAGAGAGCAGCTGCATGCTGTGGGAAGGAGACCACATACCCAGCAGTCTGCACCACACATGCAGTGCTTGCACCACAGGCTGCCTCTCAGCAAAGCTGTACATGGCTCTCTTGACCATGGTTTGTGCAGTGGAGGAGCAGCAAACCGTAAACCATTCATGCCTTGGCTGCCTGCAGCATGATGGAGCTGAGACACCCCAGCACCTAGATCTGGGGAAGTTTGCTAGGGCCAGGATGTGGCTGGGCTGTGGCCATCCTAATGCCCATACTCTGTTATGAGTGAAGGCGCATGGCCACAGCCTATCCCTGCATTGCCAGAAAAGCTCCCGCGCACTTGGACTGGGCTGTAGGCAGAAAGTCACTCTTTGGACCCAAACACGAGTGACACACACTGCCTATAAAACCCAGCTGGAATGTTCTCTGCAGAGCAAGACACTGTCTCACAGATCCTAGCATGTGCATCACTCCATCGCTTCACAGCAGTGACTTAGTAGCCTGTGAGTCACAGAGCCCAGCTCAGGAAAGCATGTGTGCACATGAGCAAACTGCAGTGTGCGCTGAAAGCACTGACTTGGTTAATGCTGTTAATTGTGTATGCGAGGCGCCAGGTGCGGGTGGGTCTGTGCACACCCTTTCATGTAGGGCATGCAGGGTGCCCGCCGGGCTGGCGGTGGACACAGCACAGTGGCAAGAAGCTCACTTAGCATAAATGTCAGGCTCTAATTGGCATTTGGTTTGTCAGGGACACTGTGCCCTCCATGCAATCCTGAGGGGAGGCGGTAGGACTCACAACTGTGCCACGCTGTTGAGGACGTGAGGCTTAATTAAGAGAGAGGATGTAATGGCTTGTCCATTAGAAAGGCTCCGGAGAGCAGGCAGAGGGCTTGGTTCTGGGCAGGTGTGGGGTTTTAGGCCTTTTCATGGACTGATTTAGAGAGTGAAATGACAAGGACTTGGCAGGCTAATTAACACATAATCAAAATTGAGGGGATTTTCCAGCAGATGCAGTGATCTAGTTAATATAAATATTAGTTCTACAGGGGATTGATTTCCCTTCAAAAATGAAAGTCTGTCATTGAGGACAGGCCTGTCACTGAAATTATTGTGGCAGCCTTTTGAGGTGAATTTGCATGACTTGCCAAAAAATTAAGACTATAATAACTATCCAGTTTCAATCTGCATATTCATGCAGCTGTATCCCCCTGCTTCCAGAGCATCCTGCAGCCATGAGGGGATATGAGCTGACCCACACCCAGGGAAAGGCAAGGGGTTTCATGCACCAGAAGAATGGCAGGATAAGGCCCCGCTTGGTCCTGACACAGCATGGTCAGGGTGGCATTTTGGACTGTGCAGGCAATAGAGAGGGCCCAAGGCAGAGGTGTCAGCTATCGGATTTGGTAGACAAGAGATGGCTGCTGTTGGGATGTGGTGCTGCTACTAAAACACACCATGAAACAAACTTTGCTATGAAGAAGAGTGCAGTGACCTTTGGAGGGACACAAGTGAAGACAACTCAGTGTGGGTCCTCCACAGAAGCAGCAACAGCTGTAACTCAGTGATACCCAGTGAGAGGGAGATGCAGGGGGAATCTCAGTAATTGCTTGTGTACATTGTGCCCAACATGTTTTGCTGGAAGACCTCCAGATGTGCTGCTGAGATCGATGAGGAAAGGTGCTTTTCTTGGGAGAGGGGGTGAGACATGCGGGACCCAAGCATAGGCAGGCTGACCTTGCAGAGGGGGCAGCTGCCATAGCTTGTGCTTGCAGCATGACCCGGACCACAAGGCTTCATCCCCCACTTCCCCTAATGTCCTCTCAGATGGCTTGCTAGCAGGAGGGTACACGTATGCCAAGAGGAAACCACATTGGCCAGATGGTTTGTTTGCAGAGCCCGGCTGGTGATTTATCTAGGACTCGCTGCCATGCACATACAAGTGACTCTGCCATCGTCTGGCTGGGGTGGTTGCATGTTCACTCTCCTTTGGCTGTCCTATATCCAGATGATCCCATAAATCTTCCATGAGATCTATGCCGTAGCATCAGTTGCAAAAACAGTGGTAGGTTAAAATGCCTGAGGCGGGTTTGTCCTGCCTATTTTGAGCCAGCACTTTGAACTGCCAGTGCCAGTTCAGTGGGGGATGTAGCTGCAGTGTTATCTGGAATAGAGGCTGCAAAGCAAAGTTCTGGGAAACAGATTAAAATGTATTTCTGATCCTGGAAGAATTGATCAGCTCATCATTGCAAGGCTCCCTTCAAGTGTTTTAGCAGGTGAAATCAGCCTTTCAGGTTCTTTCTGTGCCAAACACTTCCATTGACTGTATCAAACAGAGCAGCTACTGGAACCACCAGGCTCCCACATGCTGTTCCAACAATTAGCTCCACAGTGCCCTTGTTCGGTCAATTTCAGCAAATTTGCAGGGCTTTTCAGAAGGTCCAGCTAGCCATCAGAGTGATCCAGCCATTTCATCTTCAAATGATGCAGAAAGACATGTCTGCTTGCACTCAAGTCCTCCACTCTAGAAACTGGTACCAGGAGCGGGAGGGAACATGTGGTGCCCAAACCTTCACTGCTACCTGCAGGGGAGCATCTGAGTTCATCCCCTGAAGACTGATCCTCCCCCCAGCCCTAGGGACTGCCAGTAGGTCCTGGAGAGCTCTGTGGGCCCCAGCAAGCACTGGGCAGGGAGCACAGGGCTGCTGCAGGACGTGGCAGGGCTTCTGTGGCTCTGAAAGAGCCTGTGCAATTGAGGGGGGCATTGGTTTTGGCTGCAGTTTAGGAGTATCTTTGATACCACAGCCTGATAGGAATGGGAACAAACAGGAGGTCGTTGTCATTCCCAGTGAGAGGGATGTGACTCAGAGGCACAAAAGCTCTTTTCCTGAAGTGATGGAGGCAATGGCACTGGGTACCAGCAGCTCCCAGTGAGGGGTGTGGATTGTGGGGGTTGTCCAGCTGCACAATAAACACAGTCCCCTGTGGTCAGCTGTGGGCTTCGGGTGGATGCAAGGATGGCTCGTATCCCTGCACTCAGTCAGGCTGCCTAAATACTGGCACCAAAGGTCGGTCCTGAACTTTGAGGATCTGGATTTGATCATTCTGGAGCCTGGGTGGTACTTTTATTAAAGATTTGCCTGTGAGACCATTTCAGCTGTGAGATAATTGTACGATCGCAGTCTGATTTGCTCTTCCACCTTGTTTGTTGTTGCTGTTTTTCTCTTTGAAGAGGCTTGTAGTGAATTACAAAAAGAGGATTTTAATTCAGGAGACCTTGATGACTTATTATGCCTTATCGCTCCTTAAGCATGGAGTACAGCTTGTTCTTTTTTTTTTTGCCTTCCTCCACTTGTTTATCTCCCACATCTCCTCCACCACTACCACTCTGAGGTAAATCACAAGAACACTCCTCCATTAGAGAACGGCATGGTACTTTTTCAAGTGATTCACTCGAGCAGGAGTGGGCAAACATGCTTTCATCTCTTTTTCTGCTATTGTTTGTTGGCATAAAGTGCCAAGTGGCCCAGGTACATTTCATAGGTGCTGGAAAATAGTGCTGGAAAACGTTGCTCTTTCTTTATGTGGCCGGTCAGAGACAGATTTGTCCTTCACGCAGCATGATCACTGGAAGTTCATATGGAGCGGATGCGCTTTTGAAATGTCTTGATCATACATCCCAGGAGCAGAGTGATGGCA
This sequence comes from Psittacus erithacus, assembly GCA_009867235.2. Taxonomy (NCBI): domain Eukaryota; kingdom Metazoa; phylum Chordata; class Aves; order Psittaciformes; family Psittacidae; genus Psittacus; species Psittacus erithacus. Next base: position 61,606 of record WYDI02030049.1, read on the forward strand.
AATCTTTCTGCTGTCCTGTCCTAAATTTATCTTAGAAAGCTGTGTAGCTCACGGTGGTTGGTTTCAGCCCAGCTCTCTGGCAGTGACAAACTTGCGGCAGGGCCAGTGGCTCTGCAACCACCAACCCATTTCCCCTGGTCTGGGATGTCATGGGATTGCTGAGCAGCAGGGAGGTCAGCTGCTGTTTTGTGGGTGGAACCTGTCTTTCCATGCTCAGGGTCTAAGTTCAGGTCTCTCTGGTTTTGGAGGTGTTTTGGGTGCACTTTGCAAGATTCTCAGTTCAGACGCTATTCTTCTGCCATTGCTGTAGGCACTGAAGCCACAGAGGGAGCAGGGCAAGCAGGAGCCAAGCTGCTGCTTTGTGCTTTGTCCATCAAGCAAAGCAGGCTAAGATGTGAGGAAAGGAAGTGACAGACCCTTAGGTGTGGCCCCGGGGCAGACATAACCCCCATGGGCTACAGGAGAGCTGGCATGAAGCACCAGTGACATTCGCCCCCTGTGTAGCAAGAGAAGCACATTCATCCTGCTGTTGAGTGAAATGCAAAATACAGCAATATCTTGTTGGCCTGTCTGTGTTGCCTGGTACTGCAGGCACTGCAGCTGGAGCAACCCCAGGGACTCCAACTGGCCATTGGACGTGAGGCGTGGAACAGGTAAGGATCACATCAGCTACACGCTTGGCTGTCAGTCTGTGCTAAGGGACTTCAGACATTCAAGCTGCAAATGGGAAACTCCTTGAGGAGGCTTCTCATTGGAGAGGGCTGGAAACCACTGATTCCTGCCCAGGGATTTGTATCCATGGGCTTTTGCTGCTCTTGGTATTCATATCAAGTATCTCCAATTCCAGTCTCAGCCTTGAACTTCTCCTGAGATATCAAACATACTGAATCTCCTCCCTGAGGACTGACAAAAAGCATAGCACAATTTAATGTAATATTAAAGCAAGTGAATCCCTGCTGTATGTATTTCAGCTACCTTCAAGTTTGCAGCTACTCAGTTGTTTCCTGTGCATACTTCACTCACTGGGACCACGTCCTTTCTCTGTTCTGTGCTTTAGGGGCTGTTTTGCTGCACTACAGAAAAACTGAGAGCCAAGCTTTCTTTTTGTTGTGCATATCCTCAGAATTGTCAGCTAGATCCTGATTGTGGAGTATTTACAGCTGGGGATGAAAAGAGGCAGGATGAACACAGCTTGAGATCCCCATCCCAAGATGAGTTTTCAGTGCTGGCAGTTAGAAAACCTACCTCAGGCTTGTTCACTGAGCAAGCTCCCAGCAGAATAAATACACCCCCCACCAATGTCATTACCATGGCATTGCTTCTTCTGACAATAACTGCTCTTTAATTTCTCCTAATTATGTCGCTCTTTGGCTTACTGCTTTCTGGTGTTGCTGCTGGTCTCCTGCTGGGACAGACAGACTGGTGAGGGAAGTGTGCTCCTCGATGCCCTGCCCAGGGCGCAGCAGTGGCATGGCTTGCTGTGCAAACAAGTAGATGCCAGCGTGAGACCCCATTCCTGCAGGCACGGGTGTGAGAGCACTGCCTAAGCTACCTGGCAGGAGGTGAGCCACTTGTTGCAAGGGGCCACAGAGAATAATATAATGGTGTTTTCCTCTTTGTACAGAGGGCAAGAATTACCTGCAGCTGCAGAGCAGTGGAAGGAGGGAAAGCCTCCGAGCCCGGCTCATCAGCCCCACCATCTACCTGCCCCGGAGTGCTGTCTGCATGGTCTTCCAGTACCAGGCATGGGGCAGCAATGGAGTGATGCTGCGGGTCTGGCGGGAAGCCAGCCAGGAGCACAAGGCACTGTGGGTCATCATGGAGGACCAAGGGGAGGAGTGGAGGGAAGGCCGCATCATCTTGCCGAGCTATGACATGGAGTACCGGGTAAGATGCTCAGGGAGGGTGTCTTGGACCAGGCAGGCATCTCAGCATCTTTATTTCAGTGTTTCAGAGCCAGGGCCCATTCATCATTAGGGAATGTGGCTGTTTTCATTATGTTTCTCAAGTTACCATAGTAACTAAACGACACTGTTTGTTATTCAGAGAGTGCCTGTGTTCTGCACAGACTTGGGCCTTTGTTCAGCCTGTTGCCTTTTATATTCCTCAAGTCTACCCCTTTGCAAATATTTCCCTTCTTTTTTTGTTTCAATTGGTTCTGCGCTTTTCCCACCCCCCTAACTGATGGTCATCAGGTAGTCTGACCAGAGGCAGAGCTCCAGGGAGCAAACCCAAACCCTGCAGCCAGGAGAAGTGGGAAGCTGGGAGGGAGCAGGGCCAGCTCTTAAGGGTAGGCAGCAAGCAGCCCTTCCCCATTCTCCATGAATCCCTTTCTCAGACGCCTCATTAGACCAGATCAGAGGGCTAGGTGCAGCGCTGTCAGGAGATCAGTGGAAGGGAAAGGATGAGCTGGAGGGAGCTGTGCTGCTTGTTGCAGCCGCCTGAGTCCTTCTGGCACGACTGTGCCAGCACCCCACGGAGAGGCTGCTGCTTCCAGGAGTGCCTTTGGCATGGCTGGCCCTTCCGGGCAGCATGCCGTTTGCTGGGGAGCCAGGGCTACTGTTGTCACTTGCTAATGAGCATCAGCATGGCATCCAGCACCCTCCAAAGCAGAAGGGAACACACTTGCAGGCTTGAGGGAGCACTTCAATGACCCCCCCTGCAGGGAGCCTTGCTTCAGCCAGCTTCCAGCCCTGACCCTAACCCTGGGAGCTACTGCTTTCCATGTGGAATGATGGCCTGAGCTTGGGACCAACAGCTCTGACACTGTGTCCTGCACAGTCAGATGCTGAACCCTTTAGGGAGGTGTCCTGGGCTGCCCAGGCATCCCAGATGGAAGGGGTCACCTAATCTGTGAAGAAGAGTTTTGTGAAATACATAGCCCTAGGAAATTATTTGGACCCTCGAGAGCAGGCAGGGAGATATACAGCAAAAGCTTTGCACTGGAGCTGCATGACTAGTTTGCATGTGTGTGTTTGGCTTTTTAATAAAATGCCAGTAAACACAATATGCCTACAGATAAGAATGATGGGCACTGGCTGACTAGTTTGTGCGTTAAATGTGAATATGCCGGCATTAGCTAAATAACAGCATCATTATGTAAATATGCAAGTCTCTCCACTCAGCAGTTCTTAGAGCTAATGACTCTATTTATTTTTGTAAATATATTTTGCCTGTGATTAAGTAGGAATAAATTGACCCCTCTCCGCTAACATTTCAATACTTCTTATGTAATATTAATGGGAACAACACTTTACTGTTAATGTAGCCGTGCATTTTGTGTCCTTCCCTTCCTTTTTCTCATCATAGTCCAGTTAGTACCACGGGCCAAATCTGCTGCTGCTGTCAGTCAATGTTATGCGCCACTTACATTGTTTGTGCAAGGGCCGGGGGGTGGCCTGCAATGCAGAACACTGATTCATTGAGTCTCTGTTCCATGTGAGAGGCATTTAACTGAACAAATTGCATGTGCTGCCAGGCCAGGTAACAATCTCTCTGCAGAACCTATCCCTGCAGGGCAGCTTTCCCTGGGGAAAGGGTGGCAGAGGCAAGGCAAGAAGTAGGACTAGTCTCAGGTCATCCGCAGGTGTGCAGGGAAAGCCAGGATCATGTTTCCTGCCCTTTCCCTCCGGAGCAGCAGCCACTCTGTGCCTCCCAGCACTGACATTTCTGTCCTGGTTTCTCACAGATCGTGTTTGAGGGGTTTATACGCAACGGCTACTCGGGAGAGCTTGCCCTCGATGACATCCGGCTAGGCACCGACATCCCACTGGAGAACTGCATGGGTACGTTCCACATCCAGCCAAAGGGGCCAGGGGTGGCTGGTGGGGCTGGAGAACCTTCCCGCGCAGGCTCCATGGGCCTCCTCTCCTCTGCTTGTGGTACTGGGAGTTTCTGGATCTCAGCTGGGACTTTGCTTGCTCATGAAGGAAATAAGGGGGACTCAGTCTCTATGGGATGGGGGCTACTGGTGTGAGAGGCAGGAAGCACATGTCTGTGTCATGCAAAGCTGGAAGAGCAGCTGAGGGTTACCGAGGACTATTCTACGTGATAAGGACATGCACCAAATTTAAAGGAAAGTGCTGGACAAAGGAAACCAGCTGTCAGTCAGTATTACACACGTAGAGGGGGCAATGGGTTCAAAAGGAGTCTTCTCTAATAAGAAAGAAAATAGCAGAGGGGTTTTGCAGCAGTGTTAACAGAACAACAAAGGAAATCTTTGTCCTAGAATTCACCGTTCCCAAACCAGGCCAAAAGTCAGGTGGATTCATTCAATGTGAAAGGCAGAGAGGACTTTAAAATATCAAAAAAAAAAGGCAAAAGAGTGTGTTTTAGCAGTTTGCTGGTGCAGCCATTGATCTATGCTGTTCCCCTAACTGGCGTATCCATGTGTGCACTCTATGGCTCTCCTAACCATCTAGCTTGGATGTGGATTTAGAGCCATCCCAGTTGAGCATGGGACTAGGAGTATTCCATTAGTGGGATCTGTGCTGAGAGCTGTCCACAGCAGCTGCATTTCTGCGTGATCTGGGTGAGGCAAGTTTCGCTGTTAAACACCCACAAAGTGTCTGACCCCTCCTGAAGTCAGTGCAAAGTCAGGTAGAGCAGTCTCTCTCCCCTCTGTGCTTTGAAAGGCCCCATTCAGTGAAGCTCCTCTCCCCCACCAAGGGAGAGGAGGATCCCAATGCCTCCTGACCCAAGAGGGACTGACGCTCTCTTCCAAGAGCTGTATCTCAGGCAAGGAGGTGAAAGACAAAGTGTTGCTGGTGAGGGCTGGTCGAATCTCTTGCCACCCTGTGCAGGCAGGTGATGGTGAAGATGGTGCAGGAAGCAGGATTAATAATAGAACAGAGGACCACGACTGCCCAGAGATGCTCTTGAGTGCTGTCAGTCCCAGGTTCTTTGATGCTTTGAACTCTGTTGGTCTCCCATCTGCCAAAGGAGCTAATACTCCATATGTCAAATTCCCTGTATTTAAGACTTGACAGTGGTGTTTTAATCCCTTGCCTTCTATGGCATTAAAGAGAAGCAAGACTGGTGATTAACACTAATAACATTTCCTATCTAACTTCTTTTGAGCTGAGCAGTTCACCTAGCTCCAGTGTTTCTGTATCTTGGGCCTCATGAGCCTAAAGCTTAACATTTCAAAACAAAAGCATTAGTAAATTATAAAGTTTCAAGCATTGCTAGCCCTAAAAATAACACCACACTGCTGCACAAAATTATTTGTCCCATTCCAGAAAGTTGAATGGGAATCTTAAAACCCATAAGGGTAGTTTGTTTCACATCATTTCTAACAAAGGGCTCCCCCTGCAAACTTTAATATAACTCATGGGTCATTTCCAATGTAACTAAAATAATAATGAAACAGCAGAGATACAGTGCTACTCCCTCTCTCTCAGAGCCATGAGAATAGCTGGCTCCAGCACAGGCTACTCCTACTTTTTCAGATCTAATCCTGGGAAGTAATCTGATTCCTTTTTAGTGTGAAAGAACGCTAATAAGTCACAATAGTTTTTTCCTTTGACAAATGTGTCATTCACATTCTGAACTTGAGTGATGATTTCATAGCACTCAGTAGAGCCAGTCTCCTTCTGTGACTCACAGGCATAATGCAGAAGTAATCTAAAAATAATCAGAAATCTATTACTTCTGCAAGAAAGTAATCAGTAATAAGTGCCAATTATTGCTTTTCACATCCAGTAATTTGTAATGGATTACTTCTTCAAAGAAAGAAGAAAAAAAATTGCCATTGTTTCTTGTCACTGTGAGATAGAGGAGCATGGCAAAGATGCCCAGAAGTAACACAGTTCCCATGTGAATAACAAAGCCAGAGTCAAGCCAGAAACAAAACTGCTCTTGGAAATTTAGGGGGTTTCATCACTGGGCAAGGTGGGGCTTTGCCTTGGTATGACTCAGGCCAGCCAGCAGAATCCAAATTACCCTCAACCTCAGACATGTTTTCCTGTGAAGTCTGTGTCTGAGTCGAAGCTTATTACATGTCTGAGAGTGAGTTTCTTCCTGTCCTGGTGAGGTTGGCTAGCACCCTGCTCTGTTCCCAGCAAGTGGCTTCTGTGGGGCGCAGCCACATGCCTGCTCCGCTTGGCCACTGCAAATCAAGAGACATGAACTGTGTCCTTGTAATATACCCATCTCTGATACTAGGTTTTGTTTTTTCCTTTGCAGAACCCATCACAGCTTTCCCAGGTGAGAACTTCTACTTTCCAGGTAAAATTGCACTTCTCTTGGTGGTTTCCTTCTGCTGGCATGGGCTTTTACATCGAAGAAAAGCAATGTGTGTGCTTGTACAAACAGATGTTCTGAGCATTGAAATGGCAAGTGTATGCTAAACCTCCTCTGCCACAGCAGCAGGAGGTGGCACCCTCTGACTCCTGCTAGGTAACAGGGAGCAGACAAACACAAGTCACACTGCCTTGGGGCTCAATGGCATTAGGAAACCCACCATCACGAGGTACATGGCCTTCTGAAGAGCAGCTGAGCCCATAATGGGAAGGCTGTGGAGTAAAGGGTAGTTATCAACTGACTTAAACTAGTAAACCAGTAACCACTTAAAAGTGAAATGAGGTGGCAATGACTTACATTCATTTGGAAGGAGGTTGTTTTCTAGTTTATAGATGCTCTGGCAGTGGTGGTGTTTGAGCTGCTGGCGAAGGAGGGCAGGGATGGTGTGCTTGGAAGGGGAAGGGAGTTGGGAGGTAGAAGTGGGAGAGCAAACAGCCACGAGGAGCTCTGAAGGTGACAGTCAATAAAAGGAAAACAAGGTGAAATGGTGCATTTAATAGCTTAATACTAGCCTGAAGGATAGAAACCAGCATTTGTCTGATCAAACCTACAGAGTAGGAGAAAAGGTGAGAACTCGGAAAAACTGCCTCTCTCTGTGAGCAGTCAGCGGGGATGCTGTTTGTCTTGCTCTGGGGTAGGAAAAGCTGTCTGCTTTTGCAGGGAAGATCAGTTCAGTCTGTTTGAGGTTTTTTTCCCTGTGTTTTGATTTTGGATTTTGTTTTCCTGCCCTCCTTTTCAGGAATGTGTCTGGGGGTTGTGTTGTGATGAAGAGCAAACTTAGGCCTTCCCTTAACTTCATACTCACTTGTACTCTTCCATCCCCTACTCTGCTGTAAGATATGGCTGGGCTCTAACCTAGAAACAGCTGCATTTCTGTGTGGGGCAAAACTGCCTCTGGTGGGTTTATGCACTGAGATCTGTGGTAGTAAAAGAAAAGTAGACACTGAGACTGAAGTCATGTGCACGACTCTGTCCCTGGCATGTGAGGCAGGCTGTGGAGCATTACCAGTGGGAGGGACATCCGCAGGGTGTAACACTATATTTTACAATCATACCCATACTGTAACAACTAGGAATTTGGGTTTGTAGGCTGCTTATTTATCTGCAACTCAGGCTTGTGGTGTTACTGCAAAGCTGCTGCAATATTCTCAGCTGGCAAAGCCTCATGACCCTTCCTTACACCATCACTCTATGTTCTTCTGGGTCTGGTCTGGTGCCTGTTTTGCAGACATTATCCTTGTCTTTTGGGGCTTGTAATGTGTGTTGTCTTAAGTTTGAACCCTCCTCTGGGTCTGTCCCAAAGTCCTGCTAACTCATAATTTCTTTTTCTCTTCATCCCACGCCTTGCTGCCTGTATGTCTCCATTTCTACATCCTATTCAGCATGCCCCAGGGTACACTGGCTTGGTAGAGACAGTGTTTGCTGTGCCTAGCACAGCAAGGTCCCTGAGCACCACAGCCAGATGGTGTTGCAGGCATACCTTCCCTTCACATAGTCGCTCACCAGCTTGTGCCGGTGGGCTCCCGCCCATTGCTGACTCCGTTAGGGACATCCTAGCACTGGATGAGCTGGAAAGACTGCAGGAAGTATCGAGATGTTCTGTAGCCCCCGCTCCTCCAGTTACATGATAAGCTGAGAAAGTAAGATGCCATTCAAAATAATAGCAAATCCTTCCTCCCCTGGCAAGGGAGCAAAGCTGAAAGTACGCACCTTCCAGGCTTCAGGGTCACAAGGCAAGTAAGAGAATTGTGTAGGTGGAATATCCTTCGGCCTAGTGGGTTGGGATCTTACGAAACCAGTCAAGTGTGCTTAAACTGTGCTGCGTTCGAGAGTTGATGCATCTCACCCTCAAAGAGGAGGTGTAACAAGTGGCTGGAGGCAAGGTGTTAGCTAAATACCTGGTTAAAAATTAAAGATGTATTCCAAAAAGCGTGGAGACAAACTGGGGAGAATTTGCCTTTGGGATGGTCCCATGCTGAATATCCCAAAATCAAGACAGAAATATCTTCTTGGAGAAATGACAGGCAGCAATTAAGGAGTTGAGGTTGACACTGGTTTTGTGGCATTCAGATTAGATGAGTGTAATACTTGCTTTCATCTGTGCCATCAATGAAAATTTCAGCTGTGTTGCTTGTCCACAGCAGTTAATGCCAGTGATTTCAGAGAGGAATATGAGCAATGGCAGAGCAAGGCAGGCAGCCCTCTAGGACGCTCTCTGGAAAGGATTTTCTCCTTTTTTCTTCCCCAGAGGATTTTTGCTCTTTCTTCTTTTGGGTTTTTATTTCTGCTGCTGCACGGCTCTAAAACTGGCTCCTGTGGAGTCTCCCCTGTTAGGAAGAAGAGGGGACTGTACCTGGCCAGGTTGGAGGCGTAAGTGCAGCAGCGCACCCCGATGAAATTGTCCACCCTATAGGGATTAAATAAGGTTTCCACTGAGCAGTCTCCCAAGCCACACATAAACAAAGCACCCACAAACACAACAGCAGGAGGCATTTCTTTATTAAGACAAGAGTCCTAGTGAACAAAAGAGGAAGGGCAAGTGTGTGTGTGTGTGTGTGTGTGTGTGTGTGTGTGTGTGTGGCACGAAAGGCAAAGGGGAGTGGAAAAATTATTAAATTAAGAAGATGGATTTTTCCTCCATCTCCCCGAGCAGGGAACTTTTCCACTGATACAAGGGAAAACTTCCAGAGAGCAGCAGAGCCAGTAAAAACAGAGCAGATAACATCAGCGCTGTGTGCTGAGTGGATGGGCAGCTATATTTAGTGGCTGACAGTGTAAGGAAGAGCAATCATTAGTGTTGGGAATTGGCTTCGTTAGGGCTCAGAGACAACTGAGTGTGATTCCTTAATGACTTCAGTTGCTAAATGAACTCTCCAGACTTCTGCTATCTCCTCAGCAGGGCCGTGAAGTGCGGAAACAGGGGCCAAGGAGAGGCTCTGCACTACCCCTCATGCTTGCAGCCCCAGCTGCTGCACAGGGACATCTAGAGTAGGTCAGAGCCAAGCAGAGGTTGTCCTGAATCTGCAACCACCTCGAGATCCCCCGGGGGTCCTTCCCATGAGCGGGATCATCTGGGGCACATCGTGCTGCCTCCCTTCATCCCCAGACAGGCAGAGATGTGTGGGGAAGGGGCAAGGAGCACAGGCTCAGCACTATGGTGTGTGTTTCTATTGGCAGACCCACCCTTTTTACTCCCTGCCCTGCACTGGGCAATGTACAGCCATTAGAAAGATGCAGAAACCTTCCTCTCCTCTGTTCTTTAGAGGGGAGTGCTGTTCCCCTACAGGCTGTAGAGCTGTCGGCATCCCTGACACCTGCCCCCCCTCTCCCCATCCCAGTTTCCACCGGCAGGGCCAAGTGCGTATCAGTGGTGTGAGCAGCTGTTTGCCTGTAAATCTCTCGATGGACCGAGGCGCTATGTAAGCAGCGACTGTCACTGAGTGTAAACATGAGTGGCCTCTGCACAGTGAGCAGCCCTGTGCTCCTTCTAGGGACCAGCCCCTTGCCCCAGCACTGTCAGACGCAGGCGAGGTGTTGCTGATCCATCGGGGATGGCGGCTGGCTGTGTATGGGTGTGGGGCGGCTTGGCCAGTGGGATCTGTGCTGGAGACAGCAGCAGGTTATTGGTGATGCTCGCCCCAGTGGGAGCCGATGGCAGACCCCAATGGGTGTCCCACACTGGCACTCCCCATGTAGGAATGTGCTGCTTCTGTTCCCCCACACCAGGGTGGTCGGTGGAGATAGAGGAGGAGGGCATAGGGCTGCCTGCTCCACGCTTTTCCCACCCCCAACATACAGCCCACCCTGTATCTGCCTCTTTTAGGCGCTGGGGCAGGGGGGCAGGAGCAACAGGGCCCCCCCATTCCTGGCGGCAAGGGGTGGCTGGGGTGAGACAGGGTGAGGGCGGTGTATCTGGCAGGTAGGCTTCTCCTGAGACATCCGAATTCCTTGCTTACAATGACAAATATGTGGGTGGTTCCCAGCCTGCTGCTCTGTAAAAGCAGGGTTTGGCTTGGTTGTGTGGTGTCTTTTTCTTGATTTTGAGGGTTTTTTTCTGCTGTAGCTATGTATATGGGTGCAGTATTCATTCTTGGTTTTAGTCCCTGTGCTCAGGTTTTGGGGGATGGGGAGAGGAGGAAAGCCTTGTGATTGCATTTTCCCTCATTCTCTGTGCCACCAGCAGCAGAAAAGCTGTCGCCATCCCAAGTTTGGAAGCCAGTGGCTCTGCTGGCAGGGCATTGTTTGTAGGGGAAGGCAGAAACTGTGCTGTGAGATGCCCTTGCTGCTAGCAAAGTGCACACATCCTGCACTGTTCTGCTTTTTCTCCTTGGCATCCTCCAAGCCTGCTGAGGAAACCAGGCTGGAGTTTGGTTAGAGCAGAGCTCAGCAATATGCTGACGCCAAACTGCAGGAGCCCCAAAATTCTGCTTGCCAGCACCTACAGGCTGTGCCTCCACAGCATGCCAGGGGCAAGAGGAGAAGACAAGCGGTGTGGGGGGTCAATCTGTAAAGCACCAGAGCAAACGCTTTGAGAGTTCCCCTGGGGACTTCGGACCCCTGGAAGTAGCCAGTGAATAAATGTGGTGCAGAACTGCATCTCTCTGGAGTTACTTACACAAGCGGAGCTGTCGGGGTGGGAGCAGTGTGTGCGGGAGGAACAGCGCAGAGCTGGTCTTGGGCCATGTGGGTCAGCACAGACACCAGTGCTCGGTGCCGGCCAAGGCACATGTGTGAGTGCGTGTGCAGGCTGGCAGCAAGGTCCTGTGGCAGCTGATCACCAGATGTGCTCACAGCTGTCCCGGGATGACCTGGGAAGGGAGAGCAGTGCCTTCCAGCCCTGCCTGGCAACACACTGTAGCTGCAGGAGTAGGAAGGGTTAGCCGTCGCTGGGCTGAGCTTGGGCACTGCCTGCCCTTGAGTTCAAGGGAGGCAGGTACTTTTCCAGCCCCTCCTAGGGTGTGTTTGCTTTATCAGCATGAATTCATAGTCCCTGCTTGCTTAAGCTGTGGAGAGCTTAAGTTTCTGATGTGAGCGTTGGGTTGAATTTCCAGTCTGTGCCGTGTAAATAATCGCAACCGTTCTTTCTTGCTTTTAAAAGTAATAAGGAAATCTCTTAAGTCTGTGACTGGGCACCTAGTGAGAGCAGGTCTGTGTGCAGAGCGCTTTCAGAGAGAGATCTTCTTCTCTCTCTTTTCTTTTTGAACAGCAACTGTTTCTCCCTGTAATTTCTTTCCCAGTCTCCTACAGTAACTTCCTTGCCCATCTGAGATTACGGTCTTCCTCCAATTAGGAAAGTGATGTGTTTTGTCGCTGCTCGACAACATCTGCCATGTGGAGGCAAAACCAGGCAGCCGATCTGGAGAAGGCAAAAAAAAAGGGGGAAGAAAACATTTGTTGATGCCAGAAATAACAGTAATAATAATGTGCATATGGGACACGTATTGAAATCCAACCTGATGAATTAAGAGGGAAGAAACAGGCCCCTTAAATATGTGGGCTCAGTGAGGGCCAGGCTGTGCTCCCGCCCAGGAGCACACCCTGTATCCAAAGGCAGCCCTGGCACCTCGTGTTACTCCGCGCTGTACTCTTGAAAGCATGTGTGTTTCTGTTTGTGCGTCTGCATGCCTCCCACCTAGCAACCCTGTTCTGTGTCTCCTCCCCAGGGGCAACCCTTCTGCCAGGGACCGAGCCCACAGTGGACACGGTGTCAGTGCAGCCCATCCCAGCCTACTGGTATTACGTTATTGCCGCCGGAGGTGCTGTTGTGGTGCTGGTCTCCGTCGCGCTGGCCCTTGTGCTCCACTACCACCGGTTCCGCTATGCGGCCAAGAAGAGCGATCACTCCATCACCTACAAAACCTCCCACTATGCCAACGGGGCCCCTGTGGCCGTGGAGCCCACCCTAACCATAAAACTAGAGCAAGACCCCAGCTCGCGCTGCTGAGAGCCGAACAGGAACGAGCGAACAAACAAAACACAAACCAGACAGACAGAAACTAAGACTTCAAATACGTTGCCTCAGTTTTGCACTTTTTTCCTTACCTAGCATACGTGTGAACTCTTTAGACATCTCTGTCCCTTCTCTGTCTCCCCCAGCCTTCCCTGAATCTTTTACAAACTCTAAACTAATGCTGCATCTTGGATCGCCAGAAGAGACACAACGCCCCTTCACTTCAGAAGTGAATGTTCCCTTTCGATTACTTTTCAAGGCGTCTCGGGGTGTCGGGTGGGGTTTTTTGTTTTGTTGTGTTTGTTTGTTTGGGGAGTATTTTTTGGTTGGTAGGCTTGTTTGGTTTGGGTTTTTTCCCTCCTCCCAGTAGGCAACCTGCAAGGGAACTTGATGGAGAGCCTGGAAGCTTGTGTGTGCGGCTCATGAGCAAGTGTGCTAAATCTGTGTATGCGAGTGTGCATGGGAATGTGCGTCTGACTGACTGAATGTATATTTAGAAACAGCCCCTTTTTAATTTGCTTGTTGTTGCTTCTACTTGCACAGGGAATGTTTGTTTGTTTTGTTTTTCATTTCTCCCCCCTTCCCACCTCCCCTCTGGAAGGTCTGGGTCATGTTTATGGTATAAATACCCTGATTTGTTTACTTGGGAAAGAGAGCAATGCTTTTTTGTTGCCTTATCTAGCTTTGGCTGGGTTTCTTGTTTGATAGTGTTAATGTCTCGGGTGCAAAATGAGAAGAGGCCAGGCTGGACAGTAGGAATGTCCACCTCAGATGGCTAGAAGAATCCAGAGGGATTCATAGACATCCAAAAAGTAAGATCTCTCCATCTTATTCTTTCTGCAGCCAACATGATAACACAGCCATTGTTTGGAAGTGTGTGTGGGGGGAAATCTTCCTTCCCTCACCTGCAAGTGAATCTATTTAAAGTTGCCTTATATCAGAGAAGCTCATAATGAATGTTTTGTTTGTATCTGTTAAAGCCAGCCTTAGGGTAACACATAGACTTCAGGAGGTCTAAGGTGGATGCTGAATACTGTAGTTTCTTGAGAATTGAAGGTTTATTTATTTTATAAGTATCCTTGCTCTGGGTGCTGATGGTTTTGCTTTTACATAGGAAAAGGGGAGAGGGCTCCTCCTTGTCTTTTTGCTAGGACAAGGATAGTTCCCCTTTCTGGGTTTTAGGTTTGGTTTTTTTCCTCTGCCCAATTCATAGCTGCTGAATCACAAAAATTGCCAGCTGACTTTCTAGAATGTCAGTTAGTTTTGCGTTTGCTAATGTTCTGCTTCTTAAAGCATCAGTAGCATCTAGCAAGCAAAGCCTAGCAGGTGCGCCTTGAGGGGCCCAGCTATTGCTACTGCTTTAACCAGGGAGGTGACATGGAGCCTCTAACATGCCTCCGACTGTTGAATGGCCCAGCATATTGTAGTGGAAATGCCTTATATAAATTACTGAATGATGAGATGCAAAAGTGGTTTGAGTCCTTAACTCTCATCTGTTTGCAGGCGAGAAAAGTACCTCTAGTGAGCAAGGTTTGTGTTCATTTGTGCTGAGTGATCAGATTCCCTCCTCCCTCCTAAACTTGCTAGTGCTCCCCACCCATCCTTTGCCCATAAATATTGCATAGAGTGAATTGAGATGAGCAGCTCTGTTAACTTCCCTGCAGCCCTGAGCTTCCTTTTGGTCTGGGGAAAAAGTGGAAACACAAATGGTGCTGTGCATGCGTGATACTGGCCCCTGTTGCAGTGGAGCCCTCTGCCCAGGGGATCTCTGTCGATTGGGTGTCAGTCTCCTCTCCCTCCCTGCCTTTATTCATGCAGCCTGTTTTAGCTCACGTGCTGTTTACCCAACAGAGTTCAGCAGGACCCCTTCAGCTGCAGCAGCAAGTGTCTAAAGCATGCAGGGAGTGCAGAAAAGCCTGAGGTGATTTGGCATGGTGAGCACATTAGGGGTGGTGGGTGCTCAGGGCAGCATCCCACCACGGTCAGGTTCCCATGAGCTTTTCAAGGGTGGCAGGGATGTCCCTGTCCCAGCAGAGATGGAAGGGACCCGGGTGAGCTCCTGTCACCTTGCAGAGAGGGGCTTCCAGGGCCAGAATGCTTTCTCCGAGAGCCTTCTCATTATGCAGCACTGATGTTGCAGTGCATATGGCTGGTGATGTGAAATCCCAGCCATCCACTCTCTCTCAGCCAGCTCCAGATTAAAACAGATGTGAAATAGTGGCATGTGCTTGCTGCATTTTCAGGTCAGCCCAGCCCATGTCAGCAGATGATAGCATCATGTTTCCAGTCAGTTCAATCTCCCTAGGTCAGACAATCCCCTCGCTTCAACCAGGTTCACCCCCATGGACGTAGCAAGTATGCATCGGTGTGTCAGGGAGGAGAATGTGGCACCCTGTCTTTCAAACCAAAATCACCAAAGACAAAACAGAAGGTCACTTCCTGATTTTTATTCCCAGTTCTCCCCTGCTCCTCAAGCCCTGACATCCCCAGCGTTGCCCAGTTGCCTGTGTGTGAAAAATATCTTGTGGAAATTTGAAACTCTTTGAAGATGTATTGTGTGGAATGTAATAAAATGATGATATTTTTATACAAATATCTGGGGGTTTTCTTCCTTCTTCTTTCTGTGCTAACGAGAATGCTGTCGATTGAAGCAAAGTGGTGCTTCAAAACTCCATGTTTTCTTTTGGAGCATCAGGGCTGTTTGCTTTAGCAAAGTGAAGCTCCTGTTCCTGCTGCATGCAGACCCAGCTCCTGTGTGTGCACTCTGCCTTGTTGCACTCAGGATCAGGCCATTAACAGCGGCTTTTAGATCCATTGCATTTGTACCAGTCTGTAGTGGCAGTTTTGGGCGGCTGAGCTGACACTGGGTTGTCTGGGGATTTCGATAGCGTTTCTTAAGTGCTAAATGGCTCACTGTGATTATGCAGAATTTCTCCAGCTGGGCCCTCAGAGACAGGACATTGACTTCCCAGGGCCCCAGGGACCGGCTTGGCTGCCAGTTCAGCTGAACCGTGCGCTCCGTCCATAAGCACAATGAACACCGGGTAAGCCATTACCAAAATGAATAATGAAAATGGCAATGCATTCCTCTCCCATGAAACCCTTGTTGGGCCTCTGCATGTTGGGCTGCGTAGGAGAGCTGTGTGGGAGCAGCCCAAGTGCGGCAGCACCAAGGATTTGGGGAGGTTTGCATCTCTTGCCTTCCCTCCGCCTTAGTCCTCCCTGCTTGTAACAGGGATCTCTGCTGCGGCATCTTCCCACCTTCTCTAGGTGTGCTTCTCACCCCCTTCAGAGGAGTCAGCAGCTTTGCATTTCATGTGAAAGATATTTTGTTGCCAATTTGAGAGGTTTTCTTTCACTTCTGCATCTATTTGCCTTCTACCATACTCTTTACTCTGGCATGCAGCTCAGCTTTGCAGTGAAACTTCCTGGCTTTACTAGGAATTCAGGCCATCAACAAAAAATAATTCAGATGTGATCCCTCACTGTGGCTGTTCAAACACAAATGAAGCTGAGGAACCATGCTATCTTTTCTTTAGCTTTTTTTTCCCCCCACCTAATTGTACAGCAAAGCCCATACACTTGTAATTTGCATTTCGTACACTTCAGTGACTGTCCAAGCAAAACTCAAAACAAATATGCACATGCGAAAAGCAGGGAGGGAGAGACTGGCTGATGGCTTCCCAGCAAGGAAGAAAAAAATTCTGTGAAGTAAACAGACAAAAAGGGAGGAATCATTTGGGGTTTAATTATTCCTTATGTGCACCACAGCCAGATTGACCGGGGAGTTGGGTGCTGCTCAGGCTGCTGCTCATCATAGGGAAGAAGGCAGCTAAAATGAGCACACTTCGTTTAAGAAAAATACAACTTGGTGTGATTTTGGTGCAACCTCTGCTGCAGGTAACGTCAGGCACTTAAGAGTCTATTTTAAAAGAAGAAAGGGTAAAAGGGGTAGCAGTAGGAGCTCCGTATCTCAAGAGTGTCATTAGGAGTGGGAAGCCTGCTGTCTCCTGCATGTCACAGGAAGGGTGCAGGCATGAGTCCCCTGGTAGTATGTGGGGTGATGGTGTCTTTTTATCTCTGCAGTTACTGCCGTGTTGTAGGGAAAGTGACTCTGTGGCTGCGGGTGAGAAGCCAAGGGCACTCTGTCAGCGGTGGTGCAAAGCCGGTGGCTAACAAGGGTGTGACAGAGGGAGCGATGACCTGGCAAAGCAAAGGGTGCCGCGGGAAGGGCTGTGCTGTGCCTTGCCCGGGCAATGTCAGCATGCCCGAGATGGATGATGGCTCAGGAGTGCTCATTCACCCAGCCGAGTCAGCCTCCTGCTGGGACACTTGGCACGGGGAACCCTGAGCTGCTTGTCCCCGGGCTGAAACGGCAACACTGGCTTTTCCTGGGCAGGGTTGAAATGCCTCTGCTGGTGAATGGAAGCGAATGAGGTAGCAACCGGGCTGTGCATGGGGCTACACTGCGATTTTTGCCCCTCTAGAAACCCTGTGAAAACCCACTGCCTTCACCAGGGCTCACCCCCATCTTACTCCATGTCAGAGCAGCAGAGTGAGGCGCACAGACACCAGGCGAGGGCCCCGAGGCGAGCTTGGACAGCCTGTTGGCTTTCTGCCACAGCTCCTCCATCAGTGGCTTTGGCGGCTCTTAGCAGCGATTGCAGGCGCGACTGCCAGTTTGAGGAATAGTGTCGTTAGCCATTGCTGCTGTAAAAACAAACAGCAACAACAGGGAGGGTGACAAACGTATCGGGATGCTGCAGAGCTGCCAGCTTCTCCCCCAGCTTCCAGCCCTTGTGTGGTGGTGGTGGACTGGCAGTGCTGCCTTTGCTCCAAGGAGCTGGGACTGGTGAGCTCCATCACGGAGCACCAAACCCAAATGGTGAGTCCTTACCTGGGTAGTCCAGCACTTAAGAGGGGAAGAGGAAAACCATGCTGTATAATGCCACTGTAATGCCCTATGCACACATGCTGCCACCACACTTTCCCTGGCTTGGTGCTGGCGCTGAGGAGAGGTGCAAAAGCAGGACATGCCACGGAAAGGTTTGGGCTGCAGCAGAGGATGTGATGCTGAAGGGAGGGTTTGGCAGGGTCCCGAGTTTGGGCAGCTGCCTTGGCCATCCGCCATGAATGCAGCGAGAGCAGTGCTGGGGCTGGGAATAGCTGCATGCTTGCGTTAGCCTCCACGCCCAGCCTGGCTTCACATGTCTGAGTGCGTTCAGTGAGGTCTTCACCTGGCAAGCCACACTTCCCTATCCTCTCTGTACATGGGAACCCAAGGAACACAAGAGATTCCTCAGTGCCCTTTGGTTTGATGATTGTTCTGCAATGTGCACCATGCACTGCTGCTGAAGCAGCCCCAAGGCAATCTGAGGATAAGGTCTGGGGGTTCCTGCACTGCAGAGGCCAGGGAGAAGCTGCTTGTTTGCTTTCTTTACTGCTCAGCTGTAGCCAAAGCACTGTTTTAATTTGAAATTTGGCAGGGATTTAGCCCTTTTGTAAACTGAAGTTGTTCTGTGTTTCTGGAGGAGTGGGGAAGGGAGAAGTGAGGCTGATTTTGGGCTGCAAATAGAGTGGTGGGGGATTCAGAGGGAGTGTTTCTGCCTGGTGCCTGTGCTGCTGCTTTGAGAAGCACTTCCCTGCTCACGGAGGGTGGGAAGTGTTGCTCCCCCAGCCCCCTGGGCTCCCAGCCGAAGGAGCGGCGCGGCTCTGCTGCCGCCAAACAGAGCGGAGTCAAGGCGAGGCCACAGCGGCTGCTCCGCTGTGTCAAAACAAAGTGATGCGAGTTGGAGTCGCGCTATTGCTGCCGAGAGAAAAGGGCTGGGAATGAGCAAAGGGAGAGAAGCGAGCATGAGCGCAGAGCTGGAGCTCTGCTGCAAACGATGGGGAGTGGTAATTTCTGACCCCCTTTTCCTGGACTTAGCTGTGTGTAATGTCTCAGCCCTTCCTGGGTGCTATTTGGCAGCAGAGCAGTTGTACACCTCCAGTGTTCCCCTTGCTGGGCAGGATAGCACCAGCCAAGATGGATGTTATAGCCACAGGAGAGAGGGGTGAACACGTAGGAGGACAGTTGCTGTTTTCAGGGAAGGGAGCAGCACATGGTTGTTTCCCCACTGTGGAAAGGACCAGAGGGCAGCCATCTACCCCTCTTTTGTACCAGGATGCATGGCTCAGTTGTTACTGGGGAGTGAGAGATGAGAGGTAGCAGAGCCCACCAACCACCACCACCTGGTGCATCTCCTTTGTCCCCAGAGCCCACAGATGCCTGCGGGAAGTGGGGAGCAGGACATCAGGCGTACTGTCTGCCGTGTGCCAGGGGAGGCTGTGGGCAGGCAACAGAAGGGACTGGAAATTACTGCAAGTTTAATGTATCATTTGGAGAAGGCACCTTCTGTTGAGAGGCCCATTTTGTTCACCTGTGAAGAGCCTGAGAGGCACTGCAGCCACCATCCACAAATGCCTTTGTGTAGGGTGATGCATGGTAATGAGCAGAGCTTTGCTCTGGTTTGGAGGGACCCGGCAGAATTCAGTGCTCAGTGCCCTGATTGAAACCAGACAAAGTCAGTCCAGGAAGAAAACAGCATTTTTTTCTTGATGGTGGTCATTTGCCTTGGAGGAATGTATTTAGGTTGAGACTGGATGTCCTCTCCAAAACAGTAGCTCTCAGCTTGCTGCAAAGGTCTCTGCCTGAGGCAGTGTGCATTGCTGGTAAGCCCCTGCAAGCAGGGTGGCACTGAGTGTGTGTGGTGGTGGGAAGTCCATGCCAGTCCATATGATGCACTGACCTCAGCTTTGCAGAGGTGAGGTGCCTTGGGTAGATTTGGGAGAGCTTTCCTGCAAGAGGTGCATGTATGTCTGTGGTGGGACGTAAGAGAACCCTGCTCTTGTGTATTCTTGTGGCTCCCCTGCTGCCCTGGCAAGGCATATCAAGCTACACGTCACCCCCTTCCAGTAATCCCCTCCCTGACCCAATCCCTCCCACCCCTGCTGCTGTTTTAAACCAGATGTACATTGAAGTTCCTTAATCTCTGGAAATACTAATTTTCTCCTCTCCCTCCATGTGAGTTCAGATGAACGTGGTACTTAAGTCACCCCTTGTCTTTGATTAGAATCTTATCTTTCTTTTTTCAGGTCCCATAAATTAGCTTTTAGCTGGCAGTGCTTTCAGATCCAACAGATAACAGCCTTTCTCAGCATCTGGCCATTTCCAAAGGCATCGCTAACATCATCTTTGGGGCATGACTGGCTAGGTGCTCACAGCTATAATTCAGCACACATGCTTTGAAAAAGGCTTTTCACTTAGTAGAAAGCATTCCTCATGTTTAAATACAGTTCCTCCTAATTTTCTTGCCTACCCTTCTCTAGTATTTTGGGTTTGATTTTTTTTTTTCATTTTAAAATGCAAAGAAAATTGCACCTGAAAGCTGCTCTTTGAGGAAGCATCTCCCCACAGCACAGGGCAGGGCATGTTTCACCCATTCTGCCCAGCAGCTTGTGGGGCTTTTCTGGGGACCAGTTTCCAAGGGGGGCGCTTTCCACAGCCTGCTCCACTTGTGACAATGTTGCTGAGACTTGTCACAAAGGAGTGTAATTGATGACAAATAGCAAGCTAGACTCTGTGAGAGGAAATCATCTCCACTAGGAACTGCAATGAGACCACCAGTTTCAATTCTCACAGACAGCCGCACGGCCAGAGCTGATTTGTTAATGACTTGAGAAACCCAAGGATGGAAAAAGAAACGTTGAGTCCTATTTTTCCAAAGCCAGGGTAGAGCCCTGCGTGACAACAGACAATCTGATAGCCGTGAAATGGCATGCAGAGAACAGAAGAATGAGGGTCTACCACAGGCCTGAGGAGGAAGGAGAATTGGGGTATCTTTTGAGCGGGACTTGGAGTCATGTTAGCACTGAGAATTGAGAAAATTGCTAGAAAAGTAAATACATTTTGGGCTTGGCTTTTTGTATAAATGTTCTCTCTTTTCAAGTTTTCCCAGTGCTCCTTCCTTTCAGGCTGGAAGAACTGGTGTTCTTTTGAAAGTGTTGATTAACCAATACTTTGTTTTTTCTGGCTTTTCCCTCAAGGCTACCCTGGGAAATAAAAGAGCACCAAATTGCTAGCTTGTTCTCACACAAAATTTAGAGGAGCTACAATATGGAGAGGCAAAAGGCTTCAACAGTCTTTTCCCACACATGGGCTCCTTGGGCAAACCATGGGCCAGTTTTGACCTTTGCTTCTATTTGAGCAACCTGCAGTTTCCACAGAGTTGTATGGGTGACACAGCTGGCAAATGTCATTGCTCGTCTTCTGACAGAGGACTAGCAGAGCAGACGTCTCTGCATGTGAACTTCTTTGCAAGTTATTTTTCCACATGTTCGGCTCTAAATGTTTGCAAGAGGCCCTCAGGCAGTTCTCCCAGCCCTAAGATGTTGCCATCTGGGCCTGTCAGTTCTGGAAGTGTTGAGAAATCATGTGAACTCATTGCTAAAGTGAGGATTTACAGAAAATGGTGTGCACCTATGTTTCTTCAGCAACCTACCAGCTGAATTACCTGGCTCACTAGACACAGACCTCATCCTCAGGAGGGCCAAGTGTTGTTCCTGTTGCCAGGCTCGCTTGAAAATTCAAAGAAATCCCTTAATCCTTTGAGTGCAGAAGGCAGAAGGCAACTGTACCCAAGGAATGGATATTTTGGAACGTATCATTAGTACCAGCACAGAGGATCATTGCAGTCAGGTATAAGGTGGCGCTGGAGCAGCACGGCATTCAGCAGGGCCCCCTGCTCTGGAAGTGAACCTTGAAATGTCGCTGGTGGGGAATTGCCTCATACCATTGCCTGGGATAGCAAAACTACTTGACTTGACAATTCAGGGAGGCTTTTCAAGTCCTAAATCTCTGCAGAAATGCGCGCAAATATTCTTTTATGAGGTTTTGAATAATTTCTTCGCACATGGCTTTTTAGGCACAAGTTGCATTCTTTGGGTTTTGTTGTTTATAAGCAAACTCTTTGCACACTTCTTGCTATTTTCACACAAGATGTCAAGTAGCCTTGGTTTTCAACCATAACTATTTCAAGAGTGTGACTTCTAGCACTTTCTAGTAGTCCCTCATTTTCTGCATTTCCTGATCATTTCAAGGTGCCTTCTCAGTTGAGCACCCCAAGCTACTGTCAGCTTTGAAAAATCTAAGCAGATAGAAATGGAAGGGCATTTTCTTTTGGAACACTGAAAAAAGCGCCATGGTAACTATACATAGAGATAATGCTAGGAAGGCTGCACAGGAAAATAACTTCTGCTCTGGGATTACAGCATGTGCATTTGGTCACTAGTGCTTGATCTGTGCTGAACAATAAAAAGAAATGTCACCACTAAAAGGAATTTGGATCAGAGAAGTGTTAACATAAATGCCTAGATATGGACACCCATTTTCCGCTCTCCCCATTTCAACCAGCTTTTGCATTAAAACATATAATGATGATACATGACTTCCTCAAATTACTCAAATTTCAGATAAATTTGAGTACCCAAAGAGAAAGAGGGTCATTGAAGCTCTGTGTCCAGTAAGATGTATGGGAAAAGATGAAAAGTAAAGTGTGCTAAATGGATCTAGCATTAGTGGCAAGTAATGACAGGCACTAAGATCCTATTCAGAGTTGTAAGGATAATACCCGTGAGCATGTTAATAGTGAATTATGGCCATTATGCAGGCACCAATGACAATATTTTAGTGCTATTCAAGTTATCTGGTTTCTTTGCTTTTCACTCACTCTCAGTTCTTCTTAAAAGCTGGTCATTTGGTGGTCATGAAATGTGATGTAGTGTGAAGATGCTGTTCTCTCAAGTCTGAAAGACTCTTCATTGACTTTAGTCAAAGGAAGAAGAGGAAGAGTTCTTCATTCTTCCATGAGGAAGAGCTTTGCTGTAGTTTAACTATTGTTTTCTTCCTGCCAGTCTTGCAGTCCAGTGACCAGTGACAATAATGCCCCCAAAAATCCTCTTTAAACAAATGGTGCTTCCCATTTTTGTTGTTCTAGTAAACTTCCCAAGAATGGAGGATGACTTTCCAATCTCTGAGCAAGACTTTGAAGACAGCGACGATTCAGGTTGGTACCCAAATGCCACACTGGCAATTTATCTGGGGAAACTTGTGTTTCACTATCAGATGCTACAATTAATTACTCACAAACTTCAGCTTTAGTGGGAGTTATAAGCTAGAATACGCTTGAGAAAATACACTGAATTGGTGACTTAGTGTCTGGACAAAGACATTAGGTTCTTCTCTTGTTTTCCTTTTTCAATAGCCAGCCAGCAACCTTTAAAAGTCAATATATTGTATTTGTGTTAGGACAAGTGGAACTGATCTTTCAAGCATTAATTGCTGCTTGCATGGCATTTTGACTTGTAAATGGAGAAAATTAAGTCTGGGTTCTGTGACAGATTGTTTTCATAGTTTTGAACCCAATGGCACTTTAAAGGCCAGAGTTTCGGTGGATGTAAAATGCTAGCATGCGATTTAGATAGCCTGACATGTAAAAGGAAATTAGGGCACCTCACTTTCTTGGTAATTCAGTGCTTCACGTTACTTCTAGACCTGGGTTACTGAATCCTGTAGAAATATACCCATGGCAGGGCTCTTGTAAAGCCATTGTAACTCAAGTGAGAAATGCGTAAAGGTGATGGGGGGAAAAAGCGATCCCTGGATAATAAGAAGTGCCCATTCCACTGCAGATTACTTTGGATCGGATAGGAACGACACACTGTTCTCTACTAACTCTCCAGGAACCCCGAAGCTGGACAAAGAGAAAAGCTGGCTGTACACCCTGGATCCCATCCTGGTGACCATCATAGCAATGAGCTCCCTCGGCGTCCTCCTTGGGGCCATCTGTGCTGGTCTGCTTCTCTACTGCACATGCTCGTACGCTGGGCTGTCCTCACGGAGCTCCACCACGCTGGAGAACTACAACTTCGAGCTGTACGATGGCATCAAGCACAAGGTCAAGATGAACCACCAGAAGTGCTGTTCGGAGGCCTGATGGGTGCCCTGGGGATCACCCTCAGCGTTGTGCCCGGTGAGGTGTGCTGGCAGGGGGGTACTTTATTTGCTGTTTTCTATGGGAACTGAATGCCATAATGGGGAACGAGGAGTGCGGGAGGAGCGAGGGGAGGCGCTGCTGCTGCTGCCAGGTCCCACTGGTGGGTCACACTCCGCCAGGACCAAGCGGGCTTTTCCGCAGCCTGGACTGTGGTGGGCGAGGGGGGACCGAGACCCTTGTTTATTGGTTCATCTTCATTTTCTGCTGATATGAGTGGCTGGGATGTGGCAAAGGAGACTGGTTTACCTTTTGGATGTGAAAACTAGATGTTGATTGTTATTTTCCACCTACTTTCTCTGGTGAGTTGCTGAGAATGCTGAGGGATTTCTTTAGAAATAACACAC
This sequence comes from Psittacus erithacus, assembly GCA_009867235.2. NCBI lineage: Eukaryota > Metazoa > Chordata > Aves > Psittaciformes > Psittacidae > Psittacus > Psittacus erithacus. The sequence continues at coordinate 85,296 of WYDI02030049.1, forward strand.
ACACATGGAGACCCTGTCCATTTTAGACCCCATCCAGATGTCGTTTTGGCTGTAGGGATTTGTGCATTTCACACTAAGTCCAGAAAGCTGCAGTTTCCAGTCCTGAAAAAGGAAGCGTGTTGTTACCTTCAACTTTCCTTCTCCTGGTAGGGTGGAAAGGTGCGATACTGGCTTTAGTGTCAACGATAGCAACAGTGCTTCCCAAAATCATTAAGAAATAAAATAGAAAGGAAACCCTATGTGTAGAAGCACCTCTTGAGAGAAGCTGAAGAGCCTTAAAGTGATTTGCGAATAAGAGCCATTTATTAAATCCAGATCTTGGATTGCAACAGCTGAGGCCTTCATCAGGAAGGCCTTTCTTTGAATCTCCCACCCTTCTCGATCCTGCCCTTCTTCTTTTTGCTATAACACAAAACTTGCAGCAAACAAAATGTAGAGCCTGCCATGCTGCCGGCGCTCAAGCGACAGCTTTGGGAAGGGGGCTTCTCTCGGGGTTTGACTTGCAGCACGGTGCTGAGGCCTCTCCAAAATGCCAGGGAGGCAAAACGAACAGGGGAGGAGGCTGGAGCCATGCCCATGTCCCTGGGAGCCTGGTCGCGGCACTCACCTCACTGGCCCTCTCTCTTTCACAGTGCTCCCTTCTTTATGGAGCTGGGAGCACAAGCTGGCGCTGTTGGCACTGGTGGACCAAACGGCTGCCGCCGTATCCCTTTGGAGCAAAGCTGCGCTGTTCCCGATCAGTAGCAAAAACCTGAAGTTTTATTTATGATGAGCTGTGTTTTGTTTTACTTTGAACAAGTGCCTTAGAAGAAGTATTTTTCCTCCATCTGATGATCAGTGCTGTATCAAACAACAAGTGAGGCCTTCATCCTTCCCTGGCAAAACACTCTTCACCACTCTCTACTGGGTAGAGTCCAGGAGAAGTCTGGTCCTTCTACTTTCAAGTGGTCTGGCTACATTATCTGGCAGCTGATACCTCTCCACTTACCACTGTGCCGTGGGAGAGGAGTGTTATGAAAACAATTTAATGGAGAAACAAGAATTCAAGTGCTGGGTCCCAAACCAATGCCTTCTTTTCCAATTCGGCACAGATTGATTGTCCCTATCAGCTTGCACATATATAAGCAGGAAAGCTTTCCAGCACATTGTGTTTGCTTTTCCAGGGCACTTTGGAAATACCTGACGTGTCCTGATTTTACATTTTGCCTAGCAAATAGTTTGGGGATGGATTTTTTTCCCCTCACTAACCACAGAACGCCAAAGGTGTTGATGTACTGTGAAGCTCAGTTGGCACAGCGCCTGCAAACACATCCTGCAGGAGGCCAGGTGTTTGGGGAGATGAGCAACATCTGTAGAGGAGATAAGCACGAACAGTGCCACAGCTGCTCCTTGATGTGGTGGGAATAGGAACATTTATCTAGGGTTTCATGGAAAGCTCCATCAGACAGTGGGTTTTAGGGGGAAAAAAGACTTCTCCACTGTAAGAAAGATGCCTGGGTTACTGGGGAAGCTGATACCAGTGGCTTTGTCACCAAAACATCCACGGTTCATACACAGACATGCAGAGACAGCCAGACACAAAGGCCTTCACTTTTTTAATTCACACTGTGTGCCCAACAGGAACAGCAGTAAATGTATCTCAGATTCTCCTTTCAAATCACCTTATTTCTTTTGGCGTTCTTCGTGGACAAATTCCACAGGGGTGTTGTTTTACCGCGCAGAAGAAACAGGCAGTAAGAGGAAATGTAGCAGACCATTTCAAAGCTGGATTGCTGCTGCTGAATGATTTTTATCCCCTTCAAATCACAGGAGAGGGGAAGGATGAATGGAAAAAGACCATATAGTAGAAAAGTTGACTTAGGCAAACAATAGGTGAAAATATATAAATTGAAAAGGTGACGTTATGGTGTCTAGTAGGCGTACAGAGAAAAGAGTTCATGTATACATATATTCAGAAGTAGTGTGTTTGCACACGCACGTGAATTCTCTGTATGTATCGTGTATGTGACTTATTCCGTGGGACTGACTCGTGTTAATATATCTCTTGATCTGGGGCAGGAGAGTACTGCTGATCTTGGCACTAACTTGGGCCCAGCAAAGCGCCTGCCCCGTGTGTCCTGCTTGCCCCTTCCCAATGGGGCAGGACCCACATGCATGCGCTTGCCGGGCAGGAGCAGGCCGATAATGCTGCAAAGCCGATACCTCACTTACCTCTGCTGGGTGCTTTACTGTTCTATAGAAAACTGTGTTTGATTGTAACTTCAACAGGGGAAAGAAAAGTCGTCAGTGCATTCGATTCATTGCATCCTCCTCTGCAAATAGATTAGGATTTCTGATCACAATTCCCTCTGTGAAATTCAGAAACGAGAGGAAAAAATGGTGTTAATGCCTTCGCTGAAATGAGCTGTTGCCTCCACGCTCTTCTCATGGTGAGGACGTGTTGCTAACGGGCGGGCTGTAGTGCCGGGTGACTTCATTTTGTGGGAAGGTGCCGGGGCTGAGCATGGGAATTAAAGCATTAAGAAATTATATGCAGAAATGGAACTTCTCTAAGGTTTGCAGTTCAAGGTGTTTGACCGTTCACTGGCAGAGCCAGGACTTATGGACTTAAAAGAGCTTTTACTGTGATTCTTCGGTGTAAAAAAAAAAATACAAACAAAAAAAAAAGAAAAAAAAAGAAAAAATCAAACTGTGTTTATATGATTTGTATAAAAACCTTTTAAAATTACTATTTAATAAACATTATGGTAGAGATTATGTTTCAGTGAGGTTTTTATTTATGGAAGAGGAGCAACAAGGAAACTGAACTGAGAGGGGTATGAGCAGCCAGAAACCTCAGGGAAACAGGGGCACAACTAGAGGTGCACAAGGCCGTCCCCACTGCACTTCTGTGCTGTGCACTGCCCATCTCTCCAGGTCACCCGAGGTGACATGGGGCTTTAACAGAGCCCCTGTGTACACGTGCATCATCTCACTCTCCTCCCAGAGCCAGGCACTCCTGGAAGCTGCTCTGTTCCAGAGAAGAGAAGCACCCGAGTGCAAACCCAAAAGTGGATCCAATCCCTTCCTGCCACCCTGCACCACTGCTGCTGGTGATGCCGGAGAGGAGTGTGGCTTTTTGCTACAAAAACATAATTTAGGACTAAAACAGCTCAGTGCTGAGCAGGAAGGTGCAGTCAAGGCAGTGCTGCCACAGAGCTCAGTAATGGCCAGCCACAGGGATGAGGGTTTGGGGGAAAAACAATGACTGCATGCAATGCAGGGGATGACACAGGTACTAAGCAAGGAGCAGCCTGCCCTTTCTGCCTCCTTCCAGCCACCCTTGGAGGTACATAGAGGTCCAAACTGTCCCAGCTCAGGTGCCTCATTGCAGTGCAGGAGCTGGGTGCCAGCTTAGCCCTGACCTGGTCCCATGGCCCTGTGATGGAGAGCAGTGACCAGGATGACATGGTTCCCTGTGGTTTTGCTTCAGCCCATCTTTGGGGGTCACAAGAGCATCTGGCAGTGAGGACTCCCAGCAAACCCCAAAGCCATGCCTGATTCCATGCACTTGTCTTCTCCACCCTCTCTCTTCTCTGTCCTATCTCCCTGATGATGGCCCCGGCCCAAGGGAACCATTGTGTCTCAAGGGGTCCCAGCACCCTGCAGTGTCCCTGCACCCTGCAATGTCCCTGCACTGGCTGTCCAGCAGCCAGTATGGGGCTGCAGGGAACTGGCTGAAGAAGCAGTGGGGCTGAACCTACATCATGAGAGCTCTTGTTTATTTATGAGCACCCTGACAGATGAGAGCAAATCCATCAAGCCCTGGGCGCCATGAGAGCAAATAAAATTTTGCTGCCATCTCCTCACCTCCAACACGGGGGCCCCCTCTCAAAGCACACGTCTGTTAAAGAGGATCTTTAAGCAATGAAGGGCAGCTAGCAGCTTAGATGAAGATGACAGTGTAGCTGCAACCTTGACAGCTCTTCCCTCACCCAGGAATAAAGAACTGATGTGCAGATTGATACTTGGGGGAGAGGCTGTCAGAAAGCAGGACAGAGACGTCAGATAAGCGACTCAATCAGTGTCAGACCTGTCCTGCCATAACACCGCCTGTAAATCACTGCGGTTAAAGAGGCGCCTCCTCTAAAGCGAAGAGCAGGAAGCAGGTAATAGAGAAACAGGGGGCAAAGCAGATGTGTGCACTGCCTGAGTTAAAAGCCTGAGAGCTGGGCTGCAGCTGCCACCTGGGCACAAAGAGAATGGAGGCACCTACTTCAGGAAATTTAAATCTTTAGGGATTTCTTTTGTAGCGTGAGCTGGGGTTGTGTTTGGGTGGGCTGCTGTGCCACTGACAGGCTGGAGTGGGGCCCAGGGATGCCTGCGCGCAATTGCCACGCAATGAGGGCCAGGGGGGTATTTCATGTGGCACAAGAGTAATCAGGGGCTGAGCGGGCTAATGAAATTGATTTCACCATTCTCAAGCTGTTCCAAGATGGGGATCCAGCCACTCCAGCACGTCCTCAAGAGCTGATTGCAATCGTGCACACACCCTCACTGTCTCTCCTGCTCCTTCTTCTTTGAAATATTCCTTTGGTTTCATGTTTAATGGGAAACCTTTTCAAATAATGGCTTGCACCCTGGCCAGCTGAGGGCTTGGCAGGGAGGGGAGCCATGGGGCTGAGCTAATAACTGGATTCGTAATTAATTAATTGAGGCAGGTGCCAGTGGAGCTTCCCGTTGCCTCTGTCTCTGAAGAGCTCCTCTGTCTCCCGGAGCCGGTGTTACCACCAGCCATCCAAGGGGACTGAGCAAAACCTGGTGCTGGCTTTACCATGGACAGTGACTTGGGCAGACACAGAGGCTGGTGGTCTCATCCCCTCCCCATGGAGACCAGCCTCTTTGCAGCACATTGCCTTCACATATCCACATCTGCAAGGCTTCCTATGCTCAGACCATGACAATTAGAACCCATAAAGGCTCCTTCTCCCCATGGGGCTCCCTACTGCTTCTCCCCATAGAGGTTCACTCTAGCTGTATTGAAGACATTCACACCCCACCAAATGGGCCAAACCCACCTGGACATGAGAGGTATTGGTGAGCCCCCAAGCGCTGGCTGACTCCTGGTGAGCTGAGCATCAGGGGTGCAGCTGAGCCAGTGCCACCACTGCTGTGTACACACTGAGGACACAGTGTGTTCAGCCCTGCTCTGGCTGCTCCGGTGGGTGTTCAGCAGAGCCCTGTGGATGTAAATACAGAGGGTGACACCCAGCTTTGGTCTACATACATCCATAGCAAGATTCTCATTGAATTCAATAGGTCCTTATTACCACTTACGCTTATCAGGTAGGATTAGGCTTTCCTGTCAATGCCTGTTACACACAGCAACCCATTTAAGGCAACACACTCACCATGACTAAAGCAATTTAATAGGAAAATAACTAACCCATAATGTGTTGAGAGGGAATGACGCCTTTCTAGGCTCCTGTATCATAACTCAGCTGCACCACTAATAACCGAAATGGAAAGCACTGAATTAAACACTCAGCAGCTCTACCCCCGCCTCGGCCCAGGTGCCAAAAATCAAGGGAAGAAATGCAGCCCTGCTTCCTTGTGCTGCTGAGGCGGGTGTAGGACTGCAATGAGCCAGCGTGGGCTGGCAGCTTGGGTCTGTTTGCTGCAGAAGAGTTTGCTAATGTGTCCTCAGTTAAATGTTTACACACCAAAGGAAAGAGCTGCCCCAGATGTTGCTGATGGTTTCCTATCAGGTCCGTCCTGGGATGGTGTGGGGCTGCTTTGTCACCCTTCAGATCAACCATCAATCTCATGCTAATAGCGGACTTGAGTGATTTCTGTACAAATGCTGTCAAAATGCATAGAACTAATTTTGCCCTCTTGGTCTCTCAGGTTTATACAGAGAGTAACACTGCACTGGCCTCAAGCCCAGTGTTTTTTGCAGCCCTCCAAGTAGTGTCCTTCAGCCAAGGCATAGGCAAATCTTCCAGTGCCTCACCACCTCACTGATGGGTTGTGTTGGACAAAGGAGAGGCAGTCCTGGGCTGCACTGCCCCTTGGGAAGCACTTCTCTAAGGTGTTCTGCTCCATCACAACATGGAGCTCTTCCAGCAGCCTTCAGGGACAGCTGTTGCCAATGCATTTCAACCTCATATTTTAAGAAGACATTCAATGTGCTTACCAGAGCTGGGGAGCCCTTTACACAGCAATAATCCAGCGCTCGGCCATGAAACCCTCAGCAGTGTAAGATCCATCCCTTACAGCAGAGAAGTTTTATTAACTTAGGGTGTGAAAAGTTTCGGAGAGCAAAGAAGTCGCTCTCCCTGTGAGAAAAATAAGGATGATTTAAGCAGTCTGGGTGTATTTGAGATGGAGAGTGAGTCCCCAGCTGACACATCAGAGGGAAAAACTGTGAGCTGAGGCTGCATTTATTAAAGCAGGAAGCTGGGGCTGTGCAAAGCCAACCTTTTTAGGCACTCCATGAGAGCATTTTAATAAAAAGCACAACAAGCCCGCAACAAATCACGTCTTGGAAGCACAGAAAGTGTCAATTCCTGTCAAGGTTTGAGGAATTGTCTGAGCTTAAGGAAAAGCGAATTCCTGCTCCGCTCCCCTCCCTGTGCCTCCGCTCCCATGCACAGAGCAAAGCCACCCCAAATGCCATCTATGACATGCCACAAATCACAGCGGGAAGCAGGGGGGAGCCACCGACCCAGCCACGGGAAGGCCCACGGAAGGATTGAAGCTCAAAGAAAATGGAATTTATAGTTGGAACATTAAAATATTAAAGGGCCTTAAAGAACAGCCGTGAATCTGATCTGGGGGGGTGGAAAAGGCGAGTCTGTCATCAGGCAGAGACAAATAGCTGCTGGACTTGACAACTCACATAAATCTGGCAGAGAAGAAGAAATAAAGCCCAATCAGACCCAAAAAGAGGAAAGAAAAAAAGGTGATGAAAAGATTTTACGGTATAAAGAGTGAAAAGGAGAGGGAAAGCTAAAGGAGATAAGGAGTTGAAAGCAGAAAGCGATTATAAAAATAGCAGCAGAAGTACAGATGGAGGTAAAGGAGAGAAATTATTAAAAATGGCCAGAAGTGCCCCAGTGGCACAGGTATTTTTGACAATCTTGCCTGAAACCGCTTGTGTTCCTTGCTCAGAAAAAATTCACTGGGTGGGCTTCAACAGCTTGGACCTTGCATGGACATTAGGAGAAGCAGCCCTCACCATGCAGAGCACTAGCTTTATACCACCCCAGCACAGGGACCCGCATACATTGTCAGTGGTGCCGCAGTGAACCCCCTAGAGAGGGAGAGCAGCATTTGCCAGGCAAAGCCACACAAGCTGCTTCCCATGAGCAGCACAACCTACTCCCGAGCCAGGGATCGGCTCTCCCAAGATGTGACTCTGGGCTGACCCCAGAGTTTCCGCGAGAGCTGTGCCTGGTTGCACATCATGGCCAGGCTTCAGATGCTCTGTTGTGCAAGAACTCAACAGGAAGGGCCTCCCCAGCCCCACACTATTCACCCCACATCACTGGGGGCCCCAGTGGCAGCTGTGCCCTGCTGAGACTGGGGCAGCTTGGAGACTGCTGCCACAATGTACTGGGGAGAGACTGTGGATCCAGCCGGGAGCCGGAGCCAGAGCCAAGACCCACTGTAAGTTGGGAAACGGTGCAGCGAGGGCTGGCTTTATGAACGGCTGCCTGTAAGCCAGCCCTCCCTCTGAAACACTAAACAAAAAACAACATTCAGATACATTTCGCAGGAAAACGGGAAGCATCTGGTTCCCTTCACTGATGTACATAGCAAGAGAAAAGTTGGCGGAACATTTGATTACCATAAAAGAGAGAGCTATGCGGAAAAAAGCCACATTAGAGTAACATTGCCCAAAACAAAGTTAAATATCTGCCTTGTTTTGAATGCACTCGTGGTGGAAATGTGAGCAAAGGTCAGCCCAAGTTAATGAGAACTGCAAATGAATCGGCTGGGCTGGGACTGGCACCCTGCCACCTCTTCTTGCCCTGCGATTCTCATTTATCAATTTATATACATAAATATATTGCTGGATGAGGACACATCCTGCAAACGTGTAGAAAACCAGGCCTGGTGCTTCCTATGGGTGACATGTGCTGTTTCAGCCAGGTGACAGGGAGACAAGGGCTTGCATGCACCCATCTCCATGCATCCCTCCCCTGCATCCATGCAATGGGGTGATTGGAACCCAATCCTCTGCCAGAGGCCTCCCACAGGTACTGTGGCCCTGTCCAAACACCTTCTGCTCTGAGCCTGAGCCAAGCACCACACTGAGGCCATCCATCTCTCATGGCCTGGACAAGGATGAGGATGGGGACAGGCAGGGAGTCATGCTGCCACCACAGGCTGCCTGGTAACTGCTGCCCATGGCTGGTACTACAAGACAACCCCAGTGCCTGAAAGGTGCCCCTTCCCTGCCAGTAGCTGTGTCAAGGAGAGCGATGGACGTGTCTCCATTTTATGGAGCAAAGGGAGTTTTTCATGGCTCTTTCTGACACTAAGGTAGTGATTTCCCACTGAAGCAGCTATAAGCTTGGTTTTGTTTCTGTTTAGGGGGAAGGAAGAGGATGAAAATCCCAGCTCCAGCTCTGACTTTCCTCCTGGAAAGAAAAAAACCATCTCAGCAACTCTCACTTTTCGGCACTTCAAATACACGAAAAACTTTGGTACCAATCCAAGCAGCTCCTTCCAGCTCCAACAGCAACACAAACCAAAGGGCTGGGGGAAACACAAAGGGAAACATGCTGAAGCGGCCAGAGGCAAAGTCGCAGCACTGTTAACTCTTCCCGCAGGCACCCTGGTGGGGCTCTGAGCCTTGGAGTTTTGGGGTAAAAGTGGGGATGCAAAGTGCATTAACCCATCTCCCAGGGACTGGGAGCCCCAGCCTCAGCAGAGGCCAGATACAAGTACCAGCAAGGAGCATCCTCATTTGGCCTGGTGGTGTTACAGCACTTGGACACTGCTTCAAAAATAGCCATTTTTTGCTTTTTTCAAAGGAAGAAGCTAAACTGTGAGATGAGAAACAGTGCTGGCCTCAGTTTAAGGGGGAGAGCTGGGTAAGAATAGGCCCCTTTAAGCACTGTTTCTAAGGCAGTTTCAGATCTCAGCTGTGCTATCGGCATTGCCCCAGATGGGGCTGCAGGCAGGCATGGGGCTCTGGGCACACCCCAGATTAATTAGCCCCGCTGACCACTGTCAAACAGCCTGATCTGTGCTGCCGATACAATCTCCAAAGCTCATTAAACCAGAGCAGAGGCACACTTAGGAGCGAGCTGGTGCAATGCTATGGGTGTCATGATAAAACCATTAAAATAGCAATCTGCAGTCCCTGGCAGGCCCTACTGCGCAGCAGTGCCTGGCTGTGGTGCATGAACAGGGGGCCATAAGGTGACCTGCAGCTGAGCTGCTCTACACTGGGGTCTGTTTCAAGGGCTAAGCAGGACAGTAAGGCTAGGTCGGACAGTGGAGTGCTCGGCAGGTAATGCGGGAAGGTGAAAAGGGCTGCTGCAGCTTGTATTTCTCTATATCCATGGCATCACAAACAGGACATTGCTCAATGACTTAAAACATGAACACCTCCGCCTGAGGTTATCAGCCTCGGGATAATGACAAGGTTGTGAATGCAGTGCTGTTGCTGGAATTGAGGAGATTCAGCATCCTGACTCTGGAATAAGTTATGATGATTCCCGCAGATAGGGGAGATGAAGGTGAGATAATGCTGATGGAGCACAAGGGTGGAGTGACAGCGCAGCCACAGTGACTCATGGCAGCTGCCCAGGCAGCTTGGCAGGCTGGGAAAGCATTTGCACAAGTTTTAACAAGCCCTCTCCATGTTCCTCCTGATGGCCAAAGGACTCCCTGACCAATTTGAATGGCAGGAGCAGGGTGCCGGGTCCCTCTGATCAGGCAAACAGGGTGCAGAGGTGTCCTCTGGGCATACAGGGATTTTCACACCCTAAAATCCTCTGATCAGGGGGCGCAAGCAGTACTGTAACACCATCCCTGACAAAAAAAGCACCTCTTTCTCAGACAAGGAGTCCAATTATAAAACACCATCTCTTGATGCCCTCATCTACCCTAGCCAGGAGACACTTTGGCTCTGCCTGCAAATGCAGGCAGCATGCCAGCCCTGCACCTGCACCAGAAGTGGCATCCAGTGCCTTCTCCTTGAGCATAGATAACTATGGAATTTGATCAACTGCAGGAAGAGCTGGGAGACCTGCTTCTCATGGCCATCCCCATGTGCAGGGGCTTCAGAGACATGGCCTGGGACAACCACCTGCATCCGCATGACAAGTCACAACCTGTTCATGAGCACCCTTGTATGGAGAAGGAAGCACCCAGCACTTGGTACATCATTTGCTGTGAATGGGTGGTGGGGTTGAAACCTGTTAGCCAGGGTCTTAAGAGTAAACTTCCGTCAAACTGTATCTTGATATATATAGATATATACATATATATATATGTAAAAGTAAGCATGGAGAATTCAATAAAAAATATAAAAATATAAATAGAATAAAATTAAGGCTGTAGTTGTGTTTTGGTGGCACTGAGTGGCAAAATCTTTGCCGGGCATGTCTCACAAGAGCACAGCCCTGCAGGCTCTCCCTCTGCAGCCAGCAGGGATGCTGGGATCAGCCATTGTAGCTTCAGCTGCGGGCTGAGCCAAAAATACCCATGCAAGAAAAGGGAAGAGAAGAGCAAACACCTTGTCCTGCCCAGGTGCCCAGTGTCAAGTGGCTACAGACTGCCTGCAGCACATACAAAAGCCCAGGCGCTGCCACATGCTATTGCAGCCTGTGAGGCTCTGCAGGCATCCCACAATGGACTGCACATGTGGCAAACGGATCAGACACATGCCCCCAGCTGGCTCCATGTCCCTGAGGGACACGTGGCAGGAGAAAAAACACCATGATCCCTTTGCATGGGTTTTTGCTATGCTACTGGCACTCCTGCAGGGTGAATTAACTGGGACACAGGCATGTGTATGGGAGCAAAGAAGGCTGCCTGCCCAGAGGCATCCTGTGTGCTGTGCCATGCTGTGTGGCACATTGCCACAGAGGTGCATGGGCTGCTGCTAGCTGTGCCAGACTCACACACATGTGTATCTAACCTGCAGCCTGGCTTTTCCCCTCCCCATACCACCCCTGCAGCCCCACGGTCCTACCTTTAACTCACATCCACAGGAGCCGATCCCTGTGCTGTGCATATCCATCATAACCTCATTCTGCAGAGGGCCCTTGCCACGCTGATGCTGGCTGCAGCCCTGCTTACCATGAGGACATCCCCTTCCCATCCACTCCATGCCCGATTTTCCTGACTGGTCTTTGCCAGAGCCCCACACTCCAGCCGCGGAGGGTACTGGCGAGGCAGGATGCCGTCTTTATACTGCTTCTTTGTTGCTCTGCTTTGCAGTGGAGATTAATCTAGGGGAAAAAAAAGCATTATTTAAAAAAACCCTCACAACACTCTCTCCTTCACCCTCCCCAAGCAGTGATGGGGATAATGAACTGCTGGGCCTGCCATCCAAAGAGCGCTTAATGACAGTATTCACTCTGTGTGTGCATAGCATTTGCTGGTCTCAGAGCTGTCATTATGAATAGTTTTCAAGCTGTTTTGATTATTTTCTCTTACAAAGAGGAACTCACCGTTAGCTGCCTATTTCCATTACTGAAGCTGGCCAACATAATCCTCGCAGAGCTGTGACACCATGGCCAATGGCCAATGGTTAATGCTCCTGCTCTCTCCTCTCTCTTTACAGCAATGGAGAAGGGCCAAGCTCTCCTTACCTGTCCTTTGCCTCCTTCTCACCACCAGGCTCATTTTTGGTCTCATGCTCTGCTTTTCCAGGTGATGCTTCTCTAAACTGGCCAGTTCCAGCATCCTGAGTCTCATCCCACACCTACAGGTGCACTGCTGAGCCTACATCTTTGACCATCCACTTTTGGGTGCTAGGAGTCCCCACTGCAGGCTTGGCAAGGGGAAAGGGACCCAGCCTGAGCTTCATCTGTGCCTTAGAGACACTGCTATGATGCACTAAACCAATCTGTTCTCCCATCTTTTCCTGGACTTTTTGCTGAGAGACACAATATTTTGGAGGGGCAGCTGAAATCTTGCTGGTGTTAATTCAGTTTCGGTCTGCTCACTGTTAACTTTGGGTGTGCTGTGCTTTTTGCAGCTCCTTTTCCTTAAAGAAAGCGTATTTCTCTTAAGAGAGGGCGAGAAGCAGCTTGGCATCCCAGACACTTTAAAGATGTTTGAACATTTGCAAGAGGAAGCAAACACATTTTAAAAATATCACGAAAAGCACCTTGAACAACAACTTCTCAGCAAGAGCCCTCTGCAGGCTATGTCCCTGCTGAAGGAGCCCGTTGCTCAGCCTGTCCCTCTCCGCTTTTGTGCTGCATCTCAAAACCTGGCTCCCAGCACACCATCCCACAGGACTGGGGCAGGGACTCCAGGCACCAAGTAGGAAATGAGCTCTGCTGAATTACGGCTTTGTTAAATATGATGAGGGGCAACCCAAGCAGCTCCTCTGCAGCCGTGCTCACCTGCCAGCCCTTCAGGAGTTGCTGATAAAGATAAAGAGGAAAGTAAGTTCACAATGTACTTCAACATTGCCAAGTGAGCAGTGTGGCTCCTGGGCCACTCCTGGGTCTCACTGAGGTTTTCAGGTATCATTCTTACATGTACCCTTCTTACATGAAATTTGGATATAGCTCATCTTTTTCTTTCCCCAAATGAGGTTTTCATATTGAAACCTTGATTTTCCAGTCAATATAAAACTTGAGAGGTGGTTTAATTTTTAAGGAATTGTGCGAAAACTGAGGGGCGAATATGCACGTAACATGTACTTGTCTCCTAAATACCCCCAGAGTTCATCTTTTTGTTAACAAAAAGGCATTTTCTGGCTAAAAGCCTTCCCTTTCTGATATTTTGACTCTGGCCACACGCCTATATTCTTGTCCCTACCACCGTGGTGCCACATCCTTTGCATTTCCCTGCCTATTTTTCTTGGTAGAGCCGCATCCCCATCAGCCGGCCACCCGCACACAAATCACAGCACCGGCTGTGGGAGGACCGGCGGCCAGCAGAGACCATTAGATCATCTCACATGACCTCTCCCTGACACAGGGCCGAGTCTGGCATCCAATTACTCTTATACCGAGCCTGGTAACTCCTGCTTGGCTAAAGTGTATGGCACAGAAACACATCCTGTCTGGGTCTAAATATATCAAAGGCGAGGGAATGCGCCGCTCTCCTGGGTAGTTTAATCTTTATTAACACTCATTTTTTAAAAGGTCTGTTTGATTCCCAATTTGAATTTGCCTGGCTTCAGCTTCCAGGCATGGGCTCATGTGATGCCTTTCTCCTCCAGATTAAACAGCCCTTTAATACCTGCCTTTCTCTCCCTGTGAAGGTTCCTCATGCAGCACAATTAAGTCACCTCTTGATCTTCTTTTTAATAAGCTAAACAGGCTGAGCTCCTCTGGTTTCACATCGTAAGACATTTCCCCCTGCACCTCCCAAGGATCAAGTCTCTAATAGCGCCTGATCCTGGGGAGGGGGCTGCATGGTGAAGCAGCCCTCTGCAGCTGATGAAATTAAAGCAGCTTACTGTGAGACCTCAGCCCTTCTCCTCCAGCTGCTCCCCAGCCAGCTCGTATTTTTAGGGAGGCTGCTTAGAGGTATCTGGAGAGGTTTCACATCTCTCCCATCACCTCTGCAGCCCACATGCTCTGGCTGCTGGGCGATGGGGATGTAGTACCACAGCTGTCCAGACCAGACATCCGGAGACGCTGGATGAGCGACAAAATTTAGGGCTATTTCCTAGTGCGGGGCCTTGGGTGTGCCCAGAGCCACCCTATGCTTTACAGCCAGAGTTGGAAAGGAACCATGCTGCCACACCAAGCCATGCCCACCAACTTTAGCCATCTTTAAAACTCACATCTCCCTGTGGTTTGAAGTGGCACCGGTCCCATCACTCACCCCATCTCTGAGAAAGGAGGGTCAGGACACAAAGGTCACCGATGGCAGGCAGCAGTCACAAAGGCATTTACCAACCAAAATAAGCAACTGGACAAGCAACTGGGTTTTCCTCGTTCAACATTTACCTGGAGGAACAGTAAATCTCAGCATTGGCCAAAAAATGGAAGTCAGTGCACATGCGATGCTGCAACGCATTACTGGAAAGGGTCATCACTTCTGATCTGGTTTTCAATGCTTTTCCTTCTGAACTGGAGCTCAGGTGCTCCAACCAACACATGCAGGGACAGGCATATTTTGGGCGATGTGGTTTTACAGCCAGCCAACCCACAAGCTGGATTTTAGCCACAGGCTTCAGCAATACCATTTCACACACCATTATAAGGGTTTAGCCAGGAGAGCAGGCAGAGCCCCTCACGCTCTCCACTGGGTATTTGTCCTGCCTGCGAATCAATTACAGCAGAGACACTGTGTGCATTAGGATTGCTGCTTGGCGCGTATTTCAGCCATGATATATGTTGCTGTGCTGCACAACAAACGACCAGGAGGCCGTATCTGTCAGCAAGGTTTTTATTAGGTGAGCAGTGTCCATTCTCACAGCGGTAAGGGCTACCTGGCAGAATATTGTAAGCTGTTTCCCTCGGAGGGGGCGAGCCCTAAATGAGTTTCCTAGTCTCACTTTGGGAACATGCTCGGATATTAAAGGGACCAGAGAGTATCATTACTGCCAGGTGATAAAAACAACCACTATTTGGGAAGAATGATGGCCTTTGTAAAAGCTCCCTACAGAAGCTTCATTCTGCACAGTGGATAATAACAGCCGTCTTGGGCTGAAATCCCAAAGCAGCTGCATTTTCCAAGGCTACAGAAGTGCTTCAGGATTCCTGGTGCCACGTTACTCAAGCATCACTTTTTGGCAGTCATAAAGCTCAAGACTGGTTAATATTCTTCAATGATCACAGCTTAAAGATGCCGTCTGCTCTCTCCATGTTTGCAGCTCTGCTTTCTGGATTGTCTCCTTGGCTCAGCAAGGGTGAGCAGAGTCTACTTCAGGCAGAAAAGCCAGCAAGCAAAGCTCCTCCTTCTATCTTCCCCTTGCAATGGGGAGTGAAAAGTTTAAGCCTCACTCTCTGCACTAAAATAACTGCCAGCTTCATTATAGTATCATGAAGCTATCATTGCATCACACTGTAGATGTGACCTTGCACAACAGCCTGTTGTGCTCCGGGAGCTGCACTTTCCAGCCCATTTTCACTGTGTCTGGCAAAAGCAGCCCCCTGACAGCACCGAGGCTGGCCCTGGGGCAAGGCACATGCTAGGACATCCTCATTTACCTGCTGCTTTCTTGGACACAGCTGCATCCAGCAGATACACATCCCAGCTGAGAAATTACCACCCTGCTCAAGAGCCGCTGGGATCCTTCCAGCATTTTGCAGTCCTGATCCAGGGCTCCACAGCAAGCACAGAGCTGCCACCAGCTCACCTGGGGGCCAGTCAGATCCCCATTGACCTATCAATCAGCTTAAAAACCAGTTATCTTCTGTGCCTATTGCCTGCACCTATCCCCTTTCCCATATCTTCCCCCCATGAGAGCCCAGAGGGAAGGAAGAGCAGCATAGGGATGTGGCAAGGCCATGATGTGCCATCATCCCACCCATAGGGCTATCCACCAGGGCAGGCCCAGCAGCCCAGCCCAGAGCAGGGGCTGAGCCTCTCACCAGTCTCTCTCTCCTGGTGGCACATGAACCAAAAGGCGAATAAAAAAGTACCAGTGCATTTGAGCTCTGCTTTTTGCTTTAACAACACCACTGTTTGTGGCCCCCCACCTCACCAGCATAAGAACTATGGATGTAGGAGGGCAGGGGTGCCAGCCAGCCCCTTGCACAGTGCTCCTGCACCAGTTACCCATGCAGGGGCCTGGCTTATGCTCACTTCACAGCAAGGTGCCCCGCTGCCGGTGCTGCTCACATTCAGCCCTGATACCTGTGATTCAATTCATTCAGCTCAAGTGCTTTTTTCTATGCAGGTTTTCTTGGCTGTTTTCTCTAGATGAAGATTTTCTGCAGACTGCTGGTTCCCTTTGTAACCTTTTAAGAGTCCTCTCTGTATGAAGTTCTCTTCACATCATCTCCAACAGATGCAGGTAATAAAGTCACAGCAGATTTATGAGCTTGAGAATCTCATTATATCTGTCTATCCATCAGGAAAAGGAGCTGTTTTTAAGAAGCAAGGAATGGATTTTGCCATTATTTATTGTTTAAAAAGGGGAAGAAAAAAAAAACCTCTTCAGTCCTTCCCAGCCCCAATTGTGTAAAAACACCCTTTGAACTCACCAAGTACAGAGTTTGTTCATGCCAACATCAGGACATGGCACTGTGGCTCTCTGGAGAGGCAAAAGTACACAGCTACATGTCTGTGCACCTCACCTGGAACCAACTAAAGGCCCAGTCATGGTGTTGCTGTGGATGACAACCAGTCAAGTACAGCTGTGCCCTTAGAGACCTGTTAGAAACAAATTACGACGACTCATGAAGGACTATGGCAGCTCACTGCTGCTGCCTGCCCATGAAGGCAAACATCCTCAGCAACCAGCGGGGTGGGACAGGGAGGTCCTCATGTGGTGCCTATGACCTTGAGGGTCCCCAAAGCTATGCTACCGTGCCCAGAAAGCACATGTTTTGGCTGTGGAGCCCAAACAGGACCCCCATTTTACCTCCATCCGTTCCAGCACAGATCCAACACCACTCACTCTGGCAATGGTTTGCCAGGAAGGACAAGGGATGCAAGCAGAGGATCAGGCAGCAGAAAAAGAGCCAGGGGGACTGACAGTCTTCAGAAGGAGTCACATGTCAAGAAGGAGGTGACAATCCTCCGTCCCACCCAAAGCACCATGACCCTGGTGAGCTCTCACGCCAAGCAGTCTCTCTTGGGCTCTCCATGGGAGCAGTGCAGCCAGCTCCTCACCCATTCCCATGCTCTCCACTGCTGCTTTCCCAGCAGCTGGGCCAGCTCTCCCACAGGGATGTCCCATCCGCCTGTGCCTGCAGGGATGGGGGGCTTTGCACCAGGAAGGGCTGACGCTGGCGGTGCTCAGAGGCAGAAGCTTCTGAGTGGTGTCAGAGGGGGTTAAACAAGCACATCAGCAGGATCCAGGCTGGCGGATCATGGTGACGGGTCATGTGTTTGCCATGTCCTTCGACCACATCAGTCAGGGATTTGTAACTGCTGAAGTCCCCACTTGGGAAATACATTTTCCAGGCTTGGTTCCAGCCAAAAGGCGGCTCTGAAGGCTTATTGTCTGGATGGTTTTACAGCTTGTTTGCAAATGGTCAGAGACCTGACTAGCATCAATCCCAGCCCAGCTCATTCCCAAATCACCCCACAGCCCCTGCTCTGCTCAGCCTTGGAGCAGGAGAAGCCCTCGGACTCATCCTGCAGGAGAAAGGCCCAGAGCTGTACTGAGTTATGTTGTCCTGGGCAGGTCAGGGACAAGGACTGGGAGGGAGGACCAGGACATGAGAGACACCTAGCATGAAATTATGGCTTCTGTGAGGTCAACAGGGCTTTGGTCACCCACCTGCAGATACAATTACAGCTCCAAATGCTGGCGTCTCGGGCCTTCAGTCACTCCCTGCTCAGTTTTGTGGATATGGAGCCTCTTTCTCTGCAAATATAACAAATCACTTTTGATCTTTCCCATCAGCCTCTTTTGCAAACACACATCGCGCATGACACCTCTGCTCATACATCAAAACACTTGGCAAAACAAAGCAGAAACCTGTTCTCTTTGTCAACGAAAAAAGTAATTAGGACAGAACCCTGATTCTGAGCAAAGAGATGAAAACCCCATCTCCTTAAGCAAAAATCTCCACGCAAGGATTAACTGCTGGTGAGCAGTCACAGCCATTTCATTTGAAAGGTGACCGCAGCTGAAATGTCAGAGTTTACTTTGCAAACACCTTTTGTTTTTACAAAAGAAGAGGGGAAAACCCCACCCTCTGCCATTACTGTTACAAATCATCACTGTTACATGAAGCAAAACGTTGCGTCCCATCTGAAAATGATTGTTCGTGATGGTATTTTGTCTCATGCTGATGTAATTTGTGAGCTGTGGTGAGGCACAGCCTGTGTTCTAAGAGTCTGATAACCTACTGAAAGCGTAGCACTAAATTAAGGCCCCGATCAGACAGGACCTGCCCTTCCCCACTGCCCCTGGCTCTGATTTTCTGGACCCTGCACTGACTTGGGCGCAAATCCTGCTCTTGAAGAGCCTGGGCACTGCATCTCTGTGCATCTGCCTGGCTTTTGGGCTGTGTGCGTCTGCATGGCCCTTTTCAGGGGCTTTTACCCCTGCAAACATATTGTTAACAGTGGTGCAGAGAGCAGGAGGAGGGCTTTGGAGGTGCCCTGCAGGAGCGAGTGGCTTGTCCAAATGCAGTGCAAGGCAATGCCGTCCAGGTGCTCCCACACCATGCCAGCAAAGGGCCCAATGCCAGGGTGAGGGGTTCCGCATCCTTGGTGTTGGTGGAATGGGGCAGCAGTGACAGCAATGGAGCATCTCAGTGGCTCCGAGCTGGAAGAAGGCAGGGAGATCCAGCTCCACTGCAGGCTGGTGATGACCATCACCAGCAGACCAGCTCCTGCCTCCTCCCATAGCACAGCATAAAATACAGCTGATTGAGGAGTTTTAGAGCAATTCACGAACAGATCTCAGTGCAAGAGTCAGCAAAAATCTCTTCTGCTTGAAATATAAAAGCCAGTCGGGAGCAGAGGCAAAGTCTGATTTAGAATGGGGGAGAACACACCAATCCACAAAGAAAAGAATTTTGGCCAATGCACCATGGTCTCCATTAAATAGAACAACCTGTCATTTGCATTCACTTGGCAAGTGACTGGACCTGAACTTGGCTGCACACTTGATGATCCACCATTACTTTCCAGGGAGGAGGTTGAAATATTCTTATTCCTATTCATTAGGCCAAAGTAATTCTCTTAATGCCACTGAAACAGCCATGGACAAGATCCTGCACATAATGTCATTGGCAGTGCTGCTAAATGAAATCCCTCTGCAAGCAGCCTTGGGAATCAATACCTGCAGTGATTTGTCCTTCCAAGTTTTCCTCCCACGCCACTTATTTGTGGCGCCAGCTCCGTCTACCTCAGCCATGCATGGGGCAAGGTGGGTCCTGAGGCCAGGTTGGTTCCCCCATGCAGTGCTCTACCTCTGCTGCCCTCCTCCATTTGGGAGCTGCCTCCCAGCCCCTTGGAGGGTGGGCAGGCTTTTCTGGAAGACTGATGAGGAGCAAAAAGAGAAGGATGAGGTGCTTTCCCCCCTGGATCCATGGAGTATGAAGGGCTGATTTTATAAGACATAGCAGAAAAGAATCATGGCTTTTTCCAGTAACAGGAAATACAGCAAAGCCTTCATCAAATTATTAGCCAGAAATTCAGCTTCTGTTAGGTGAGGCTGCCACACCACGGCAAACATGTCAGACCATCAGCTAGCAGGGGACCCAGGGACAGCCCAGCTCTCACACATTAGCTAGAGTAGATCTTTATTGCTTCCTGAGCCCTTGCTTTGGACCACATTAAACATCAATATTGCAGCACTCAACGTCACCCAATATTATATCAGATCATTAGCGGAGGGTTAATCATTACAAAAAGAGGAGGCCTTGGTTGACAATTCACTCATTTCCTACATGAAAGCACTATTATTACCGCAGCCCCATGAAGATTTGGGCTCAGCTGCACTGTTCACTACTTGAATGCATCACCACGACCAGCAGGTTCATTACAGCAGTGGGGTGGAGAAAGAAGGTGACCCCGTTTGTCCGCAGCCAAAAGAGACATATCCAGAGGCCAGGCAAGCTCCATCCGAATCTCCATCCCTCCCAGCCAGCACAGGAGCTGGCTTAGTGGCAGGACCAAGCCACCGAAGCCAAGAGCTGTGTTTAAGGAGGGATTAGACCTGAAATGGGGTCCTGTTCGCAGCCGCCATGGTCCCCAATGCAGTGAGCCAGGCACCCTGCAGACCTGGGGAGGTCTGCCCGGCGGGCTGTGTGTATGTGTGTGTGTGTCCCTTTAGTGCTCTGGCCTGTCATAAAGAAATGTATTACCAAGTTCAAATCCTTGTGTTTCTTTTCTGCTGGTATAATAACTTTGAAACCTACTATGCTGAGAGACTCGCCTCCCTCTGCCAACTACTCCCTGGAGAGAAGCACTAGCAGAAGCAAAGAACTTTTTACAGCTTCTTCATTAAAGAAGTCAGCAATCTGCTGGACCTAATCAGCTTTTCCTAGAGATGATGAGGACAGAGCCTCAGCTACAGTAAACTGGTGTAACCTCATCAGCATGCCATTGAGGTGGGTTTTTTTACACCAGCAGACAATTTGTCCCTCTAAATCAAAAGCAATGTTCCAGATGTGCTCTGTACCTTTCCTGTTCTCTTCCACCAAGGCAAAAATTGTGTTGCTCCCTCCTCTGCCAGCTGTGCTAGGAAAGGGTGGAGGACAGATCCTGCAGCCTAGGAAGAACTAATAGAAAAAGAGAAGCATTTATGTAGAACCATTCACTAACACTATAGATCTCCTCATTGGCTTGGCCTGCCAATGTATCAGCACAGCTGGATGGTGTGCATGAAGAGAACCCATATCTGATTTAGGATAACAGCCTAAATCAGGCGGCTTTTAGGCTGCTTTTTTCACTCAGCCACACAATACCAGCACCAGAAATTTCAGTAAGAGCCACATCAGTGTCTGCTCTTCCCACCACCAGGACCTGCGCTGTCTGCAGGAGAAGACTTCCATTTCAGAAGGCACCTTGCAGCCTCCAAGCTGATTTTCCCAGCTTCCAGCAATAAAAGCAGCCACAGATGTGGTTGCAACTTTGATTACTTTCATTTTTTTAATCATTTGGGAAAGCATCTTGCCAGAGAGCAGCTGGAAGTGATAGTCCTGGGCAGCAGCAGCTCAGCTGGCAGGCTTCAAAATAAGGCCATTTTATCAAGTGTTTAAACTGGAAAAGCTAATGATTTGGCAACAGGGCAGTAGATCAGAAACTGATTCTGTTCTGCACGTGGGTCTGAACTGGCCCAGCACGCTGCTCAGCTCTGCAGGGCAAGGGCTGACCCAGGCAGGGTGCCCATGCCATGGGCAGCTCTGACCCCAGCCAGCAGCACTCTCATGTCACTCTGCTTTGCTGCACCCCAGTTCCCTTCACCTACAACCAGGGACATCTGCACGTCTCTCACCCAGCAGCATGTTCAGACACAGAGTGGAGAGAGCATCCTGATCGACAGGTCAGGCATCTTGAAGCATGTGCCAAAACCTGGATCGTGACACTGTTGTTTATGGGGTGCATGTTGGCTGCAGCAGTGATGGGTGGCTGCAGGTACCCCAGGTATGAGGCAGTGGTTTCGGGAGACCATGGGGTACTGCTTCTTCCCTTCCTTCAATTCCTAGTGGAGAAATAGAAAGGCAATTGCAATCAATTTGGCATATATCTATTTACTATGAGCACATACAAAAGACTCACAACAGATCTCCTCCCCCACCTTTGGCAGCCAGCCTACATGCTGGCAAGCAAAAGATGTTATCTTAAGGATACACTGCAATATCCTGAGTCATGCTGAAAGTCTGAATCCATCAGGAAGCCTGCTGAAGTCAAGGACCTAGTGCAGGGATGCTGCCTTCTTACGTATTGCTTATGGGGATGTTCATGGGGGTGAATCCTTCACGTCACCAGCACCAAGGGGCCTGACAGACAGCAATGCTTCACTTGCCTGGTCCAAAGGACGGGAGGTACGAGAGTCCAGTCCCAGCCCTAGGATGGAGATGACAAGAGCATTGCTCCACTGAAGCTCTGCCACAGCTGACTGGGCTTTAACTGGCATCTCCATCCTCACCTTCCCACGCAGGGCCTGTGGGGGCAAACAAGGTTGCTGTGGTGGCTGCCTCAGGGTGCCAGGCTGCAGGGAGGCGGCGTGAGCTGGGGTGTGTGACAGAAGGGCGAAGACAGCGGAGCTAAACTGATTTACATCAGCTGAGGAACTACTGCACGGTTGGGCGACAGAGCATAGCAGTTCAGGGGAGGAATAGCAAATTCAAAGCCCAACATTAACGCAACGCTCAGCTGAGCAACCCAAGGACTCTGAGGAGAAGAAATTCAAACCGCACAGCAGGCTTAAATCAGGAGAGTTTATCAGCTAAGAGCTTTAGGTTCGTGCCCCCATCAGGCAAATGTGGACATAGACAACAGAAACCTGAACATTTCCTGGGGAAAAGAAAGGCCTCCTTCTCCCAAACCACGATTTTCTGTAAAAGCAGGTATTGATTCCCACTGTTTCATTGATGTCACTCTGAAGAGTAGCCACAGCTGAGCAGAAATAAAGCCATACAGCCTCTGCGGATGATGCCATATATTTCAGTAGTCCCCAGCAAACAGCATAGCCCAGACTGCAGAACATACTTTCATCAACTTATGCAGCAGCAAGCCTTCAGCCATCCCTGGACAGAAAACCAGCATGGGAAAATGCTCCACCACACTAATCCATTGAGAGAAAGGGGGGCTCAAGAGCTACCCTGCCATGGCACATGGTCCTAGCTGTACATCAGGACCATGTTTTGGGATGAGGAGGGCACAAAGTGTATCATGTCATGGTTATCTACAAACTACCAGATAGATTCAGCAGGTTTGCAGCAGCTGCTAGCTATTGCAAGAAGATGCATAGATCTTAAGGCCAAAGGATCAGATGAAATCATTTCATATGAACTCCTGCAAGACACAAGCCACAGAATCACAAGTCCATAATTTCTGTGCGACTCCAGGGATGTCTTTCAGAAAGATCTGCCATCTGGATTTAAACATATCGAGGATGGAAACTCTTCCATCCTCTTGTACATTAGTTGATAACCTCAAGCAGTAACAAGGGAGACACCCCTTTTTTTGCCTGTCCTCCTCTTTTAGACACTGTATGTTGTTATTCCTTTGTCCTCCAAACTGAACAGTCCTCAGCTCCCAGAAGTCTCATTCCTAAAGAAGTACTTCGAGATGATGATCCAGTCACCTCTTAACCTTTCCTTTGTTATGCTAAATTATTTTAAACTTCCTTCATGCTCCCTCCAGGGAAAGTTTTCCAGCCTCTGAACCTTCTTTCCTGGGCAGCTCCTCAGAGCCCCTCCGGCCACGCTGCCCCACCAGTGGAGCCCCCTGATTGAGCAGGAAGTCAAGGCTGATTAAGCAAATCACTCTGGAAGCTAAGGAAACACGCTCTTGGTCACATCACTGATGTCCAGAGGCCTCCACAAAACCTCCTTGTCCCAGCATGGATATACTGACACTCTAACATCTATCTCTTCATGAGTGTTGTACCAATGGCAGGGCTTCTCTGCCCTCAGCCCCTGCTGCTGCTGTTACTCCAGCCCATTGCCCTGGCTTTCCAAGCGCTCAGGGCACCAGGCAGGTTGGGGTGTGTGCAACTGAGTCTGCAAAGCAAGCAATTGTTAATCTTTTTGACTACTTTTGTCCAGTCCCATCAAAATTCTGGGGTGCGTTTGTTCACTCGCTGCGTGAGAACCACTCGATAGGTTTGTATGAAGTAAATTACTCAATAGGCAGTACCCGTGGCAAGAAATAATTGGGAGGACTTAATGTCACCGGTTAAATTAACCGCCTGGAAACCAAGAGTTCTAGCAAAGCTTTTCTCTTTTCTCCTCCGTCCACACATCAAAGCTCAGCGCCTGCCCGGCCACCTCTCTCTGCGCGCCTTCACACCTCTCCTGTTGAGAGCTAACCTTCACCACCGCGTTTCCCGCTGCCGTCCCACACCCGCCTCCTGCCCGCTCCTTGGTGACCGCCACCAGTCACCCGCTTCCCCGTTCAGCTCAAAGCAGGCATTGCCCGGGCACACGGGGTGGCGTTGCCCGGGCACACGGGGTGGCATTGCCCGGGCACACGGGGCGGCTCAGCCCGGGAACACGGGGGTGGCTCAGCCCGGGCACACGGGATGGCTCAGCCCGGGCACACGGGGTGGCATTGCCCGGGCACAC
>WYDI02030051.1:0-36419 GCA_009867235.2 Psittacus erithacus
TGAAAGTTAGAAACACAGTGCTGCACCAGCCACTAAGAAGGAGAAAAAATGACTGCTACTGCTGAACCCATGACATTTTGTTAGCAATTTATAGACAGACTTAGTATGTCAACTCATAGCCTGCCTCTTGCACCCCTATTGGAAAGACAAGGTTTATCAGAAAGGTCTCATACCTATTTGATCTGAATGAAAGTTTTGCTTTTTAACACAGCATATGTTCAGTGATCACCAAATGAATATTTACTCTGTGAAATTTATTATAGCCTGAATCCTGTCATGAACAGATCAGATGTGTATCTCTTTTGGCATTTTTAACAGGTAGTGGTTTTCGTGCTTAAGGCTAAGTGCAAGTGTATAAGTTTGCAGAGTTTGTGCCAGGGTTGATATCTAAATGAGGATCTACTGTTTAACAGCAGAATCTGTGTCCCCCAAAGCCAGCTATTCACCAGCTCCTTCGCTAAATCTCACATTGTCCTATGTTACCAGTATTATCAAAATGTTTATCTCTAGTGCTACCCTTGCTGGCTCCGTTCTTTCTCTTCTAAAATCTGTAATATGATTAAAATGAAACAAGGTTTGTAAGGAGACGTAATATCTTTTATTAGAGCAACTGATACATATCTCCTTAGACCATCAGGGCTACAACAACACAACCACTATGATTTAATTAGTCATTTAACAGAACTGGAATAATGGCAGTGACCTCAGCCAGAGCATTTTGTGTATACTTCTATCAGGCAATGTCCCATAATCCTGCACTAACATGTCTGTCTTTATTGAATTCCATGTCTCTTGAATAAGTCCATCAAAACAAACCACGTTTTTCTCTTTGCATGGTAAAATAGGTACTATCACAAGGCAAACAAATTTCAATCTGCTTTGCAACTGGCAGAAGGTTTCCAACAGACCAAATGATACTGCAGATATTACCCATGACTGGCTTGTTTGGGTTTTCTTGTTTGTTTTTGGGGGTTTTTTTTACTTGTTTGTTTGGGGTTTTTTTTTTGTTTCTTTGTAGGTTTAGGTTTTTTTCCCTGTTATTTTCTTTGGGAGGGGGGGCTGGGGGCAGAGGAAGGGAGAACTTGAAGGGGGTCAGGTGGGCTTTGTTGTTTGTTTGGGGTTTTTAAACATTTTTCATACTGGTTTTCAGTATTTCATTAATATTTCCATGACTTCCAAAGCATTTTGCCCTAGAATTGCAGCCTGCCACAACTGATGATGGTCAGATTCTGCAATGACCTAAGAAGTCTTGCTACACTTGCCTGGGATTTTGCTGAAAGAAGCTGCATTTACTAATACACAGCAGTGTAATCAGGAGGTAAAATTTGAAACACTACCTAATATATATGAAGCCAGCAGCTGAGGAAGGGCAGCTCCTGCGCTCTTAGCTATGATTTAATGAATCTTGCAGGGGCTTTGACAGAAATGTAAGTTGCCAAACCCAGCACATTTTTCACTGCCAATTAATTAAACAGCCTTACTGAGAAGTGTCCAGTAAATTAAAGAGCTGCAAGCCTAGAACTTCACATTATCTAATTGTACCACAAATACAGCTACCAAAACAGATTTGCCTGATTATCAAAAAGGCTATGTGAAAAGCAGCATTCTGAAAGTGTTGCTCCCCATGCTATTCACTTGTCTCCTTGTACATCTTCATTCTTCTATGACCTATACAATTACCCAGTGGCAACAGTGAGACACAGTTCCCAGCTACAACAACACCAAGTTTCATTGTGTTTTGCACTGCATGTCTAAAGTTGCCTGAATTAGTCTTTAAAAGGTTATCCTCCCCTCTCAAAATCCAGAATAAAAGAAATCTCTTTATCCATTCCTGCTTACTATTCATAACTTCACAAGTGTGATTTCAAAGCCTGGCTACAAACTGCCATGGAAGATGAGCCAAACAATGTTCTCTGGTGGAATAAGGCGCATTATGCAAACCAGAGGAGTTGACTCTCCACCCAAAGGGCTGTAAAAGGAGCACATCACAAGAACTCTTTCCATGTAAATCATCTCACATGTTCTTATAGCACATAAGCCAATGTTCTGTGCTTTTAAGCATGCAGAAAGAAAGTTTCAAGTCTCTCTCCAGCCACTTGGGAAGCTTCACATTTTTCCTGACAACAAGCACTACTTCAAGAAACAAACAAGGACAATACTCTTCACAAAACAGTATTGAGAATGTTTGTCAACATGACCCATGAAAAAATTGGAATGAATAACTTTACATATGACTTGGTTTTGTGGGAGATAAAAGCCCCTTAACATCTTATCACTTTCTATGGTACAAAGTTATCTCGTCATATAACAGGTAATATGAAAATAAACCCCCCCATGATTGTGGAGCATTCACATCCTGTGACAATGTAACCCATGGGCCACCAGCTAACTTTTATGTCCAGATTTTAGATGTAGTGACTCTCATACCAGGTCATTCAAGCTGTCATAATCAAAGCCTTCTCCATAATTCTTACCTCTGTGTCGTACTACAGCTATACAAACCTTGGTGGTTTTAGTAGCTGAGATTTAAGACAACACATACGCTTAATCTGCAACAAAACTCCAAAGTGGTTAAAGCCCAGTCAAGCTACATATAAGTTGTAGTTGCAGGTTCTGTAACAAACATTCTACTTAATTCTTACCAAAAGTTTCTTTTTCAGATGTATCATTGGCAGACTATATCTCTGCCATGCAGAAGTTATTATTGCATATAAGATAATGATTGCTGTTAAAAATCAGACTGTGTTCATCATGAACAATAGATTTAAGGTTACTCATGTTTAAGAAGTCTTCATGAAATTCATAGTTTCCCAACCAAAAATATTGTTCATTTTTAACCTGCTTCCTCCTTTCTCCAGATGCTTTTCCTGGAGTTAAGTAATTTGATATAATAATCCTTTTTAAATAAAGGATTCAAGGCAATTTCTAATTTCTACCTAGACAATTTTGCTTAAAGCACAGTGATAAAAGCTGTGTCATTTGTTAAAAAGGTGGTTTTATTAATGAAAGTAACAACTACTGTCATCAGTCTTTCCAGAATATCTTCTCTTTATGGGTTGATTCCAGGTGTTTTGCTTTCTGAAGTAGTTTAAATAGTGTAAGTAAACATACACTGCACAGCATTAATATTTAGGCAGCTGCTAGAATATTTGTTTAAATCATTATGGTTTTGTGGCAGTTGAGCCTCAATCTAGGTCACAGCTGACTTGCAGCTTTTTAATGTAATAATGTTACACATGCGTGGTGAAAAATGCAGTTCATTGCACTATCTCTTTGCTATTTATTTCTGAACTAATTCTATATATTTTTTATTGCAGCAAGAAGCTTGCCTCAGTGAAAATCACACAACTGAGCTTCAGTGTAGGGCAAAAATTGGAAAGCCATCTAGCACCAGTCAATAAAAAGTATTGTATGGACTAGTGGCTAACCTGTAGCAGAGAAACTGCCACAGTCTTTAATGCATATGTATAAGAAACCCTCTGTTCAGAGAGTTTTGCAAAACAAGGACTTAATGCAGCCTCCGGGAGGGAAAGGGTTCAAGAACTCCTTTAGGCAAACAATGTGCTAAAGTTGTGCAATTGTATTCAAATACAATCCCCCTTTCCAGGCAAGGTTGCTTCATGTTGAAGACAATGTCTATTAGATTGAGTGTCTTTGCAATGAAAGTGGCATTTGAAGTACAATTATTCCTAATGTAATTTGCAGGATGTACATTATCAGACCATCAAGATTCTCTTTTTTTTTTAATTTAATTTTATTTTTCACTTTAAGTTTCATGAAATGCACGTTAACCTCTTTCAGCTCTTCAACAGTCCTTCCTACATGGGAAATGTTGAGGTGAATTAAGTTTTCAAAGTGCAGTCATGAAGGTTCAGATACTCTTTGTTATAGAAACCTCAACAAATAACTATGTTGAGAACCTGTCTCCTGCTGCATCATTGTATTTCTGTCCTAAACCTCAGGGCTGAATACAAAACCAGGCCTGCATGTGCAGCACTAGCATTGTTCTTCCGTTTTCCAGTAATGCTAATCTTCCCCAGACTCCTTGCAGTTCTGGTTTTAGCGATTTTAGCAATTTTCCTGTATTATCTATTACCTCCATTATATATTGTCTCTGCACAAACTCTGGAATGCCTAGACAGAGAAAAATCATCCTTTATGATGCAGTGAGCTTTCTCCTAAAAACTTTATATGCTCAAGTGCCACAAGACACAGATAATAAGGCTCTGTTGGGGAAAAGGACGTTCAGCTACAGTAATAATACAAAGGAGGAAAATACTGGTTGCTTTTCCAGGATCTCTCCACTCCTCTCTGAAGTGGGACTCGTCAGGCAGCTGAAACCAAAAAAAATGATCTCAAAACTGCAGGTGTCACAGTGGATTATTAAGTTAAATTGTACCAAACAACTAGACATCTATAAGCAGCTCGAAGCACCAAAATTACCACTTGTGAAGCACAGCTTCTGTAACAAAACATTTATTTGCACACAGACCTCAGTCACAAAATGAGCCTGTTTCTTCTCTATCTTTCTATTTCAATTGTATAATTTGTCACTGTTGAGTTTCTGAAGTTCTGTAGTTCAGTGTACAACAAAGTAACAGTACCTTTTCAAGAGCTAGTAAAGTACTTGCAAGTGAAGTAACAACTATTCTAAAACTGGCATTTTAACCAAGCGATTTCACATTATTGTATATACAGCCCACTAGATTCACCTAAAAGAGTAAAAGCTAGTCATTGCAATGACTGCTTGCTCATTGTAATTACAGCAGAGATCAGCTAGTTGATGAAAAATTAATAATGCTATTTTTAAGTGTGCTGGGAAGGGAGTAGTGCACGTACATATTTAAAGATGTGTGGCTGGGAAGAATAAGAATTATTTTTAAAAAATTGAGAATCATATTTTTGCTTAAAATAGGCAATTTTTTATCTCTTTAGAAATGAGCACTCAATTTTTATTTCCTTCATTAGTAAATGAGAACAGTATCTCCACATTGCAATCCAAAAATATCACTAAGACAAATGGTTTAAGCCCAGTATAACATCAGCCACGTTAAAATTGCACTAATTATAAAGAAAGTCTAACATTTAACTGTCTTAAAAATCCAAGAATAAAAATGCTAAAGTACTCCCTACTTGGATTGCCTCTTATGAATTACTGGCTTGCTTGCTTGCTTGCTTTCTAAATAACCATCTACATTAACATAGATGTTCTTGTTACCTATTTGCATTGCTATTGAATTAGCAAGATCAAAGAGCATTGGATAAATAAACAATATTCCTGACATCTTTAGTAATTAAGCGCTGCAATTGCTGTAGAAAGTATTCCACCCCTTTTAGTTCATCTCCCAGACAAATGTTCCATTAGAAAGAAGAGCTCTTGCTGCTTTCTTTTAAATGGTCTTTTAAACACTTCAATCGTTATGAAATCTAATTGAAAAATAAGGGTGGGGGGAGGGTGGTTTTGTCGTGGTTTATGTTTTGGTTGGTTTTTTTTTCCCTTGTCTTGGATTGCCTAATCTGAATTGTTTGGATGCCAAGCTTTATCCTGTCATAAAGCATGAAGTTCAAATTGCACTGATGTTTTAATGCACTAGGTGGCATAATGATATTCACTTTAGAGCAGATTAAATGCTTCACCACCACCCAGGATTTAGTTGGATAACAGAAGCTGCCCTTTCTGCCAGACAAGAAGTTCTATGGTAACTTCTGCAATTATAGAAATGTTAATATTGTTAACTCTCTTTTTTGTTCTTTGCAAAAGTCCTTCAAATTTTGAAAGGGAAAAATTGTTCTTATTTAATGACAATATATATATAAAAAAAAAAAATTAAGGTACTTGTGACATCAAAATATTGGTCATTTGTTCCGTGCACTTTCCACTTTCCACAGTCTCCCTATGGTCAGAATATCTTGTTGCTTCTAAATAGATATGCAACAAGAGTGAAAAGAGTACAGAGAATAGTAAAACTCTCTTGCTTACTATCCTTCCTCAGCTCTATAAACTGGCAAACCTGCGATGTAACCAGCTGAAAGATTATCTAGAGATTACTTAGCATGATACTGACCTGTGCTGTTTAATTTCCATTAGCATTTAGAGGGGCATTAACCTCCTTGCAGGGGAAATTTGTTTCTTTTGATATATGAAATATCCCATTCTCCCTCACCAGAAACCCAGGCATGTACTGGACTCATGGAACATAGATCCTCAGCAACAAAATTTTAGGCAAAGATGTCAGCAAGGCAATAACCAAATACTCCCATTAGACTTGTCTGTTCTGTTCAGGTGAGCAGGATTACTATCCCACCCCTCATGTTGCAGACTTAGGTTTTGCAAAGGTGTGATTTAAGAATTGAAGGTCCAGCTAAACTGAACTACTGAAAGTGGTGGTAGGGATTTCAGTTAAAAGTCCTTTAAACCCTACTCCAATCCTGATTGTGACAAAGTTTACCGTGAGCAATTTTACTCATGAACAACATTAAAGAAAATCAATTACATATGTGCTTGACAGTTATCACTTTTTCTATGACTCCTCTTTCATCAGCTTTGATATGGGCCACATTAAATGCATGTTGATGCTGCCAGGAATTGGACCAGGTGAGCTGAATCAATCTTTTCCACTTCTAACTCTTAATTCCACTACTATAGTGGACATAATGAAAGATCCTTTTAGTCTGATTCTGGTGTCAGTCTGAACCAGCATTATGTCAAAGAAAATTTAGGACATCTTCATTTACTGTAAGCTCAGAGACTTGCTTTTTGCTACAGATGTTGTGTCATGGTTTGCTTGAATTCTGGACAGTAAATTACAAAATACTTTAATGTAAAGTGGCAGCAAAATCATCTATCATTAACTTAAAGAGGCCATTATTCAGCTGTAGAAGATGACTGTTTTATGAATACAAAGGATGAGATCATGATTTAGTGACCAGAAGCATCCGTTTTCCAAAACACAGCAGTATGTGGTAAAAGTGAGAAAGGAATGGGGCCTAAGAAGATGATATAATTTTATCTGGATAATATTTTGATGTTTGTTGTCCCAGTTACAATTAGCTTTTCTGAGACTTGCTGCTAATTAGCAGACATTTTTCTACTGGCTAACTGCTGTAGCCATTTTAGCTCTTGCTGTGCGATTACAACTCTGGCACATCACTGCAATTCCACAAGCACGTGCCCTACTTAAGCATCAGGAAAGGATTTAAAGAGGTATAAAACTTTTGGTCTTTTAAGGTTTATTTAAAATATTGGAGTATCTTTAAAAAAAAAAAAAAAATCAGAAAAAAGCACTTTCACGTAGTCACTAACATGTTTACCTGTTTTATGAAGATTAACCGCACTTAGAAAGCTTAATTGTGCAAGAAACTGATTAGGATAATGCCATTACTGTGATTAATTTTGTAAGGACTGAAGATGGTTCAGCACAGAAAAACTGAGCAGAGTGTGGAACACAGTATCAAATACCATCAAGCTATCAATTCCTAGAACTGGTTAAAGACAGAACTTCTCTGTTTATGATGCAGTCAGCAAAGAATTCCAAAGTCCCTACCTTTTCCAGCTGGTGCATCCCTTCCTCTACGCAGCAAACAGATGCCAGTGTTCTCAACGTCTGGGGATAAAGGCACCTGAAACAATCCTGGCGACAAATCTTAAAAAGAGCAACTACACCTCCTTCCTGTAGAGGTAAAACAAAAAAATCAGAAAAGCAGCACTGAATATTTCTCTAGTATTAAAACAAGATGGGGACGAGGAGCAGATTCCTTTAGTAATTTATCCAAATTAGCTATCATTACAGCACCAACAAAGAGGATGTTAAGCTCACGCAGAGAACCCAAGTTGATTAATGCTTATACACTAAGGGATGAAAAAGTAATATAGCCTCAGTGGGAGATGTGCTTAAGAGATTGACTTTTACCAATTATAAGCATAATTAATATAAACTTGACATTCATGTAAAAATTACAAAGAATTATCAATAAGCAGCAATTAAAATGACACTTAAGTGATAGTACAACCTTATGCTATTAGTTTAAAACAGATTTTTGTTGGCATATATTTCACATCCCTCTGCATTTCTGAACTGCATACAATATTTACTTAATGATAAAATATGAAAGAGAAGCTCATATGGTTGAAGAGCTACCGAAAATAAGGTCAAAATAGGTGTTCCTCTACAGTGCTATACAGTTAGAAGCTATATCTTCACACTGTAATTTATAAAATTTGAAATCCTAAACATTTTTCTTTAAATATGACAATCATGACAGAGACTTGAGTATATATACATCCATAAAGTAGCTGTTCTTAATCATTTCCAACACGGGTTGTAAACATATATGCTAGCAAAGTTCAGAATAAATAGAAAGATATCATTACATACAGACAATATAAGCACTTCATGTGCTATTTGGTTGGTTTTTTTATTGTTGCTCATTTCAGAATGTTGTGCCATCAGGTAGACTACAGATGCCTTATACTATGTAAAAGCAGACATATAATGAAGAGGAAAGAATTAAAAAAATTAATGATAGATGAAAGATCTCAGACTAAATTATTAGGATGACAGTAGTAAACTAAAAAGTTAAAATCATGGACCAAGTTTAATGTATACACTTCTTTTGAAGTCTGTTTCAGTAGCCTCTATAGAAGTATTTTTCAGATTCACAGAAATAATATTTTTCTCCTCAGTCATTTGTGATATTCGAAAACTCAGCAGGACATACCAATATAAAACTTCTGGACTCCAATTTAGATTCCATTCACTTTTCAGAATTCTGCTACATTTTTGTGCAACAATACAGTAAAGAATAATAGAGCAAGCACAGTAATCAGTTTAACAAAAAGTTTTGCCAATTTATATGACAATTAGAATTAGACAAAAACAATATCTCAATACATTTTTAAGATAGAATTTTTACATTATGTCTTTGCACATGTACGTGCAATTTCTATGATATCAGTGAAACCAGTAGGCTTACTGAGGTTTGCTCAGGGTAGAATTTATTTCGGGAATTGTAAGAAGTGCACATGTATCTCTATACTGCTATATATAGCCTATCACAGAAAGACATTTCTCAGCCTTTAAAATAAAAGAGACACTAGCAAAAAAAACCCAAAAGTTTGTTGTTTTTTTCTTTCACAAAAGTATATTGATGTTTCACCCAAGCAGTAATTATCTATGAAAAATACAGAAAATCAGTTATTACAGTGTTGTCTCCAAATCTAAAATAACTGGAGATTTTATTTATTTATTCTCAGTTTGAAAGTCCCCACAAATCAATGGAATCAAAGATTATCCAATACTCTGCTTTAGACATAATAAGCAGAAGTTAATGGCCAACACTAGTAAAGTTCAAGTGATGTTGGCACATTTGCTTCAAGCTTTCTGTATGACAAATGATGCTCCGCTTTTGCCTCTGGTGGACAGGAAGTGATTTATTACTGCGTTTGTCAGGAGTAGATCTAAACTGTTTATTTTGTGTCCTGTGTGCCGTTACCAAGCTGTAAAATACTGATCATGAGTAAAATACTGATTCATACCGAGAGAGCTAAGTATGAAATATGGAGAAAATACCAACTCTGATTCTCTGGCTTGTCAGAAACACTCCCCTCCCTCACTGGGATCTCTGCATTCCTCAGGATTTATTCACCTTTTTCAAGATTTGCCCCCTGTATTTTCTGCAATGATGACAAAACTATTCCTTCCAACAGGGCTACATGCATCGGTCAAATGGGTAAACAGTACCAATCAGGCAAAGAAACATAAGAGCACCGAGCTTTGCTTGCTTTGGAAATTAACTTGCTTCTTTCCAAAAGCTATCAAGATGTCTAAGCATGCTTTTATTTATCTTTTATAAAATATTTGACATTTCCAAGTTTTGACCTAATAACAGACTTACAGCTCCTGCTGTAATTCAAGTTTCATCTGGGGCAGGATTCA
Source organism: Psittacus erithacus (assembly GCA_009867235.2). Classification (NCBI taxonomy): domain Eukaryota; kingdom Metazoa; phylum Chordata; class Aves; order Psittaciformes; family Psittacidae; genus Psittacus; species Psittacus erithacus. The sequence continues at coordinate 9,936 of WYDI02030051.1, forward strand.
CATACTCTGTGAACAGTATCTGAAAGAGAGGTGGGAGAAAAGGCATCCAACTCTAAACCATAATATTGTGCAGTTTTAATCTGAAATGACTCAAAGTACAATGAATTCTCATCAAGCCTTTCCTCATGATGGAGGACAATATTTATAATATGCTTGAAAGATGATCTCCAATGAAATCTATTTTCTAGAAAAGCAACTATTTTCTAGAAAAGGAAGTGACATAAAAGAATGCTGAAATGTATTAGAAGCTTCTCATAGGAAGTGATCTCCTGCACATCCATATGCAATTCAAATAGTCAAACATTCTCCAAAAAAGGGTGTGATAAGCAGGCATGATTATCTTCATTATCTTCATTTTTGCCTCTTTTAGGAGGCTATTATTGTAGCATCCAATTCAATATTAGACTCTAATTATCATCCGTGAAATGGATTTCTTTACAAAGACTTTTTTTCTTTATCACTCTATGTCCCAGTGTTTACTTATTGTAACTCTGGAACTGATTTTTACTGTCTCTTCTGGTTGTTACAAAGAGAAATCAATTTAGAACTCATCTACATAAAGTCACGGTAATTTTCAAAAACTGTTTGAGTCTACTAAAAAAATTATAATTTCTGGTTCTTAGTATCTTCTTATGCTCTCAGAAAATGAAGGTAGGGTTTTAACAACCAAGACTAATTTATAATTCCATTAATCAATCTGAAAGATCCTAAGATCAAAAACTAATAGATAAAAGATAATAAAAAATACTTTCGTGAATAAATCCCTGCAATGCTACCCGAGAAAATGATACAGCAACTTAATCACATTGTCTGATGCTTAAGTATGTGTTGTAAGACTTAACAGAGAAGTATTTTAGCAGTATTTGACACCAAGGTAGGAAACTGAACTGCAGACAGAAGCCGAAAACTTTTCCACAGTAGTTGCAACGAATGCTCTACTTGGTTCTTTTCTTATATTCTCTTTTTGCTTTTAAAATTATCTTAACTGGTGGAGTTTTCATTATGCCGCCACCAATGTAGTTGCTTGCAGACAAACACCACATATTTGGGTTCAAAACTCACAGCTCCACATTGGTTATTCTATTAGTTTAGAATTCACCCCTTCTATTAGTATTATTATTTAGGCTTTCTCCCTTCATTTCTTAGCTCACCATTGCTACTACTCATTTGTGTTACAGAACTTAGTCTTCATAGTTCTGACAGCTCGTGAGAACAACTATCTGGCTGCCAGGGTGAGTCAGCAACATGACTTTCACAGGAGAAAAAAAAAAGGAGAAAAGAGAATGCCTCCAGGTGGAATAAAATTATAGATTACTCTTCAGCATAAGAGAAGCCTTATAAGCCTTTTTAAATTTTAAGATACTGGCAGGGAATGAGAAGGGAGGAGAGAGAATACTGAACCCCTTACCAGAATGTAAAGCGAGAAACCAGTTCCCACGATAGTGTAGCTTTACAGTATTATCATGGTTCTTTGTATGCCTGAGATTTTTGTGTGGTTTAGAGCTGTAATTTATAACATGGGACAGGAAAAAATCTAACAACAGTGATCCACAAGATCATGCATTGTCAAAGACATCATTGTAGGACCTCAAGGTTATGAAGAGATTTGTTGAGGTTTGCATTTACTGTAAATGAATATTCTGCTTCTCTGGCTAGATTTTATAGAAGATAAAATAACAGCTCCGAAGGGAACTTGTGTACTTGTGGGAGGTTTTGTGATCTTTGCAAAACTTGAACCTATTCTCACTTAATGAGTGAGGCAGTTCCAGACTTCTTCCCTTCCATCACCCTGTACTTTCACTGTCATAGCTGATTACTCTAGTGAATGAATTCAAAATTCTGGTCTGTTAAAAGTCCTAAGCCACCTTGGTCACTGATGCAGGTAACTGGGGCAATACGGAGAATGAAAGATGATGATGAGTTGGGACAGATGTATTTCACTGAGGAAACAGACAGAGGACAGGTGGTGCAATCACCACTGTAATTTGGCAACCAAACACCACTTAAGGTTCTTTGCTTAAGGGGATGCGTTTCACCACTTGTAAATCTGCCACATATCCAGGTTTTAGTAGTAAATTAATTTAGTGATTTATGGAAGGTCAGACCTCACTTCTGCTAAATGAAACTGTTACAGAAGTCACACAATGATAAAAAGCATAAGACCAATTTTCCTCAATTTGTTAGTTCTGCACTTCCTCAATACTCAACATTTTAACACTGTTTTTGAATACCACTGAGTGGAGCTCAAATACCAATTTAGAAAAAATTAAACCTCTCATGTTGTCACCAGGATCCACTACACATTTCTGAATCTACTTCATTCACAGCCTTCAAAAGAGAGCAGTAGCATTTACAGTGTAAATATTCATCTACAGGCAGACATGAAGTAAAATTAATTAAATGCAGCTGTTCAACCTCATCTCTGATGAGGACAAGGGATTGGCACACTATTCCACAAGCAGAAGTTCAGGAAAAGAGGCTTTCTTCTTTCTATATACACTGCAGAGGTGATTATCCTGTCCTCAACCTCACCTAGTGCCCTGCCTTTCTCACTTTTTGAAGATCCAACTGTCCCCCCAAAGGCGCAAACACTGCAGGGATTGCCACTATCATTGATCCTGGCATGAATTATTAGTTTATACCAAAAGTTAGAATCAACTACTCTGTAAACGAGAACACACACATTGCTGGAAGGAACCCTGAGAGCTCTCTGTAAAAGAAAACTAATGGATACAAAGTATTTCTAAAAGTACATCTTTAATAATAACTGTAACCTTCTCTGTACATGCAGCTGAAGAGGACTTGCTCTTTCTCTGTGCAGTCAGCCATATGCACAGCCAATTGTAAAGTTTCTCTCTACTTACACGGCTGGAATTTAAAAAGTACTGTCAGGAAGACAAAAAAATGCCCAAAGATGCTGAAAGTTGTGGCAATATCTCAGGTGGCACAAAGACAACCACCGTTAATTCAATGTCCAGAAGTATGTTGAAGTTTACCCTCCTGCTGCAGTTGCTTATACAGGCATTGAGCTTTATTAAGGATTTAGGGAGTTGCAGCTCATTTATTGTTTTAATCTAATAGGGTAATTATGGTAATAAACTCTGTAAACTTTGCAAAAGCAGAAAAGGAAAAAAAAAGGTTTCTGAGTAAATTTTGTTCTTTTACCTGGATTATTTGTCTCCTGAAACATAGAATATCATTTTGTACGGTAAATTACAAAACTCACAACCACTACTATGTTAAGTAGAATAACTCACTTGTATTACTAGTTTACTTTTGATTAGTCCATATATCCCCTTACCTTAGCTATGATGCGGCACAGATGAGCACCTTCTTGGGTAAGGCTGAATAAACTACTAATCGCTGATGCAGTGATGTACATACTATCTGAAAATTCTATTTGTCTCAGCAGGTTCTGTGTGACAGAAGATTAAATAAACATGATTTACTTTTAGTGAAAACAGTTAGTATTATCTTTAAAGGTAAGATGTAGCAGAAAGTCTAGTTCATTTAGACCATATCATCTTGCTTCTCACCTAGAGAAAGGAAAAAGGAAAGAAAACCCAACCTATGGGCAGGAGTCAGACTGATAACACTGTAATGCATTTTAGCATTGCATTTGAATAGATATAACCAAGAATAGTGATATTTCAAAATAAATATGAATAGAGTAAGAAAAGAGGGGAGTGTGTGAGAACATTTAATAAAGAACTCTTCAACTGCTTAAGTAAATTATTATTGGGTATGTCCTAGGATTGAACTAAAATTTTCAGAAGGCAACAGATTATCTTAGTGTAGAAGTGTATCACAAGGTGATACAAGAATTCCACCTTATTTATAAGGAATATTGCTATATCCTTTCTAACATTGCTTTCTAAGGCTCCGAGTTCATCATTATTCTTACTTTACACAGAAAATGTCATTGACAAATACAGGGAAATCTCAGAGGAATATAGTTAATTTTTCCAATGTATGAAATAAGTTAAATATTTTTGTATTTGTAAATAGTTATCTTGCTTTTGTATGTGTGCCATTGCGACTTCACAGAAAACCACAACTGTCAAGGATATGAAGCTTATTTGATTTTTCTGTTTCTGAGAGTACATACAATCATTAGAGGAAGAATTTATAATATTTACTAGGAATAATAAGGTAAACATTTTTATGTTTAATCCAATTTTGAAAGAAGTGCAAGGAACTGTCCCACATTTTACACTGTTATTTATACAAAATTCAATTACCCTCCCTTTTAGAGGCTGTATTCTTCCAACTTTAGGATTAGAAAAATATTCCATAAAATACATAACTTATCAATTCACATGTTGATATGAACCTTTCCTGAATAGAAACCTGACACACTAATTAAGAAAAAAAACCTCTTGCGTACAAAATTTAAGCTGAGTGTTCTGGCCTCTCATGCAGGCACCTAGTGTGTTCCAAAGCAGCAAACTACCAGCAGACACATGCTTCTTAGCATGCGGGCACACAGCTTGACTGAATGGCTCAGAAAACTGTTCTTTAAAATGTTTTCATTTATGACCTCTAATTTAAGTCTTCTGCCACACAAATACACACGAGATGATGCAGAGTAATTTCAGGTGTACCAGTAGGTGCCAAAGTGCCCAAAGACAGAAATGTTAGCAATGAAGGACTGCTTTTCAGATTAAAAAGGCTAAGCATCAAAACAACCACAACCCACTCACTGATATGGAATATGCAAAATTATATACACACATCAACTCATATGTGGCATTTCATGTAGTTCTCATAAATCCTAACCAAAAGCATTAATAAGTAGCTGGTTAGTTTGACTGTAATTCTGCAAGTGCATGCTGGAGGTTCTCACCTTTTAGCAATAACCTTTTAAAACTACAAGGCCTGTTTTAAAGAACCACAACATTTTGCTATCTTAATGCATCAAGGTATGTTAGAATTTAAGCAGTACTATGCACTAATTTTAGTTTATCATCACAGTGAATATTATTTAACTATTTCCTCTTCACTAAGACTCCTATTTCCTCTTTTTCTACAGAGACAACACAAATTTTCAGCATAGCATCAGTTCTAAAATATGGAGAAATCGAGCATAGTTACTTTGGGGGTCTTATTTGAGCAAGATTAGAGGTTGCAAAGGGATTTCTAATGAGATTTCAAGAAAGAAACAAGTGTAAGTCTGTAGATTGGTCAGACTTGCAAGTTGCTACTATTTCAAGAATGGTCAAATGGGAAGCATTTCATGCATTTGTAGTCTAATTACTCAGCATATTTACATACTTAAATCACCACCAGAAACTATACATCATGATTGCAATGATACAGCACTGTTTTCCAGAAGGTTACACAAAAAACCTGCACACAACACTCAGGGTCTAGGAAGTAGTGATATAAGGCATGCAATAATTAAAATGTGTGCTGTGAAAGTATACTTGCTATGTGTACATCTACTAAGAAGTTAGGCTTTTCATGAGAATCAGTAAGAGCAGGAGAGATTTTTTTTAAGGTTTCTATAAAAAAATAGTGTCTGTATGGAAAGAAGAGAAAGTGCATCCAAAGGTCTTATTAACAAGACAGTGTCCAGAAATTAGATACCTTGCACTGAAGGCGACACATCAGGAAAAGCAAATAACAATAAACCACATGATCACTTTGTTTGAGATTTGAGGTTATTGGAGAATCCGAGAATACAAACACCTAAATCTCTTTGCAAGCTATTGGTATTACTGTTAAGTTTGCTGAAAATTGAAAGCTATAATTCTGATCCTGGTCTAAATGGATGCTTTCCTCTCAAGATGTGACACTTTTTAAATACTTTTTAATTTATTTTTTTTTTTTTACTAAAACCTAACCTGTGCCTCATGTGTTAAAAGCAGCTCTATCAACTGGCCAAAATACTGGGCAACAGTAGTGAGCGTTTCATTAATACAAGACTTGACGGACTTCAACATCTGTTCATCTTCAGTTTGCATGCACCTGAAAAGAAAGAGAAAGGAAATGGATGAAGGCAAAAAGATGCTGAGCTCTGTGTTAATAATCAGTATATAATGAGAATTCAGCTGTTCATGAGGACAGTCTTTGTGACAGTACACCAGACTTCAGTCAAAGATTTGTCCATAAATAGCAAGTATACCAAAGACAACAGTGGATATGAATGAATAATTTTGGGGTCACAATATATTTCACAGACTGCAAGCCAAATTTTGCCACAGATGCTGTGTGTTTATACTGGTGTAATTCTGCTATTTTCCACCTAAGCTAATAGTTACAGCCACTCTATGATACCTGCATTTCAACTGAAGCCGTGTATATCCATTTTTCATTATGAAAGAAGTGTTTTCAATAATTTTCATTTCTTTACTTCTTTGCCATATTTTAACATAGCAGGATAAGGACCCAAAATGGATGTGTGTCCAGGTAAGTAAAGTCCATTTAAATATAAACAGCACACTCAAAAGTCAAATTTGTCCTTCTAAGCAGAAAGATTACATACAGCAGCTTTTTAGTATTAGTATAACTATTCTGTAACCAGTGATACTTGGCTGTAACCAAATAAAATAAAGATGGGAAACTTTATACAATTCAAATGAAGTAACTTGCACTTCCTCACAGAAATGCATTCATTTGAACTGTCAAAACATATTCCACCCAGGCAGGTCACTGTAATGGAAGATACAGTTTAATCAGGATCTCCACCTACACAAGTAGATTCCTTTTTAAGCTTTACCTGCTTTTCGCCCATCTATATGAACTTTTTGTCAGATAAGGAGAGACAGGTCTGATATGGGCCAAATACTAAAGATCAGAGCTCTTAAATCAGTGTGTCTCATTGTATTATATAAAAGTAAAGTCTGATCTGTGTGGGTTTGACAAAAAGTAATAATGCTCAAGAAATATTTTTTCCAGATAATTAGATGGTATCTCTCCTCCTGATGATCCCCCAAGCAGAATGACTTGCACAGTGTTTAAAGTAAATCAAAAAAGACTGAACTGTGCTGGAGGAAACAGGATAACTTATGTTAGGCAGGGAAAATATCATGAAAAGAATTATAAAGAGATTCTTATTTTCCAGTCTCGGCATTCTGGAGTGCACAGAGCTGAGTAAACCTACAACTCCAATTTAAAGGAATGTGCATGTATTTCAGTTTGATTTACTAATACATGCATATGTGCATATGGGAACATGCACTATGATAGTCTTGCAATATAAGTTTTTACACCATCTGAAATCTTGGCTCCACAGAACTTCAAGGGAACTTTGTCACTGATATCATTAGAGCCAGACATTCTCCTCTCATGTCTAAAAGCCCTGAAAAAATGCACTTGCATGCAGCTCTGTGTCTATGCCAGATTCTTTGTGCAACAGCACATCCCATCTTTCATTAGGATGCAGTTTATATAAAAGTAACTCACTTCACCAACCAAAGGCTACCATTTAAAAAGCCTTTCACAGCTTCAGTGGTCTAGTTCAAACATTTGAGGGTGTTAGTGGATTTGTACTTCTCATTAGAAATCCTACAATAGAACAAAATTAATATTTGAACTAGAAAGTTTAAATTACCTTTCTGTGAATGCTGTAAATTCTGAACACTTGTCTAATAAAAGTTTTTCAAACTGCAGAGAGAGAAAGAGAAAGTGGTTTTAAAGCAATATCCATGCACACAATTGCTTTTTAAAAAAATATTTGTTTATGATAGTTAGATGAAAACCCTCCAGGAACATATTTCATATACAGACATCATTTTTCTACTTTTCTGAATAAAACAAATAGAGATAAAACTGAAATTAACAAAAAGAAAAAAAAATTAGTATTTTCTACATAGTAAATGCAAAGGAACTCACAGATGGGGGCTCTAATTACTTTAGTCCAGTAGTCCTCAAAACCAAAACTTTTTTCAACATTATTAACATTCAGAATCAGGCCTATAGGATCCAAAATGAGTTAAGAGTGTTTCCATTGCTGAAAAGGGATTAGAAAGTCTTAAACAAGGGACCAATATTGATATGTAAAGATTTCTTGCAGATTAAAGTAAGTTTTATTTATTGTAAATAAATAAATAAATGAATTACACAGGACAAACACGACATCAGGTAAGACATCCTACCTGGAGCATTTCTTCTGAAGAATTCCTGCTGAATGTATTGTATTCATTTATCATTGAACGCACATGGCAGTTGACTCTCACTGTCATGCTGTGGACTTTTTGCCATCTGTTTTTCTCCAGCTTTTGAGAAATCCTGGTCAGCTCTGTGCTTATGATCCAAGCTCTTTTTAATAGCAGCTGCAAGTTATCACATGTACTATACTGTGAGGAAAGCATAAGTTCATTTTGTTCATCCTTCTCAATGCTGATTGGCTTGGACTGGAGAACACACATGCATTCACAGTCTGTCATCAACTTCAAATCCTCCATCCATCTCTGAACGGAGTCCACCTGAATTAAGTGCATGCTAGAAGGAAGAGAAAGAGAAGGAAGAACAAGGTAAAACGAAATAACCTTAAAATAACTACCAGCAATACCATAAGGTTGAATCCTATCAGGTTGCAACTGATTGACAAAAGACAGCCAATTGAGCAAATAATTTGCTTGCACAGCAACATACGTAGTTTTCTATGCCAAACACAAGTTTTGATTTTCTAATGAGCCTTACCCCACATACTCTGCTATAAAATCACTTGTGAAAATCCATAGAGATTAGATATAAATAAACAGAAGTTTAGACTACACTTTTAGGGGAAATGTTTCTTGTACATTCAGAGTTTGATATGATGATGGGTGAGCAAAGCTATAGGTGTGGTTGATAGTTATGTATGGGACTGTGCTGTCAGCTTTTTTTATACTTTGCCTATTATGCACAACAGAGAAAGTTCTACCTTGCAGCATCTCTCCAGAGCCCTTCCACCCACACTGACACAGCCAAACCAAGACAGAGAATGCTACAGTCAGCAGCAATATCTGTTTCTGCCCTATCAAAATCCCTTAAATTTCAGCTGCATTTTACTTTCCAACGTAGTTCTTTACCTTCCCACTTATTTTTCACTGCTCTCTGAACAATTTGCCCCATCTGACTTCCAAAACATACATTTTGCTCTGCAGCAATTATGATGTGAACCAGTGAGGCTGAAAAACCCGTTAATGAGTATATTTTGACACAGGGGCAATGGGTTTGCATTTTGTACCCTCCAGATAATAAAAACTGGTACCCAAGAGAAGTTGTACTGAGCTGTTCTGAGCTTAACTTTGTGAGGCATCCTGAGTTCCCCAGAGCCTTGAGGTAGAGTTGCCTAGATTTTTCTCTTATAGTGAGGTGCCCAGATCCTAGTAAAAAAATCAACTGAATTCTCACCCCAACTATATACACATACACAGCCAGGTTTTACTAAACATGACTAGTGTTATTAATGTATCTAACGGTATATAAAGGCCAGGTATAGGATTCTAAGTCAGACAGAGTTTACACAACTGCATTTATCCCTGTCTACCTTATCTTTACAGACACACTACTGTTTCTACTTTAATTTAGCTCAGGGAATTCCCTAGTGGCAGCAGCCTGATCCTTTTGACTCTCTGGACATTTGCTCCCCCTAAGGCCTGCCTGGCCCATTGCTGCCTCCTGCAGTCTCTCAGACCATTTGCACAAAATGCAGGCTACCCATCCCGTATTTTGACCCTCTCCTACCACATCTATCAGTGGACCTCTGCTTCCCTTTGGAGAAGGGAGCTTGCCAAGGAAGGAGCATCACATCTGCCAAGGGATCCCATCTGACCCTTGCTTGCAAACCAACCACAGAACAGGCACTGTCTATTGTCTCCAGAAATCATCCATCCATTTATTTTTATTTTTCTTTTTTCCAGATTTAACAGTAAGCCCAGATATTTTCAGTTTACATTTCCACTCCCAAATCCTCACAGGAGACCAGTTCCTCTGGTAAACACATACATACAAAAAAAACAATTTTAGCATCAACAGTAGATATAAGTATATATGCAAATATGTGTATAAATCTAAGGGACATTTACATAGTGCTAAGGGGAAAAGATAACTTGTTGTTAAAAAGCCACCATGTATATTCAAATTCTTTAAATTTTCCTTAACTTAATGCAAAAGCTTTAAGTACTTTCAATTACTGTTGCTGAAATTAACCATGGTTGCAATGATAATGACTGACTTTATCAATATCTGTCCCCCACTAGGCTCATTATATCCCCTCTCAATGCAACATCATTCATGGTAATAAAGCAAAGTAGGAGGCCAAGAGTTCAAAGTATCACTGCAAGTCTCCATGGCATAGTAGATGTTGGTTTTTATAGGTCTAAAAATGTTTCTGTGGAATTTATAAATGCAAGCATGACTAGCAAATGCAATATTTGCATACACACTCCCAAAAGGGGCACTTTACTCAGCAAGAATTTCAGATTTCTGATCTACAATGAATAAAATCTTTTTTTTCTGAGTTTTTACCAGCTGAAAACTGTTTTAACTTCTAGCAAGTTTCCTTAATATGACATGAAATACTGCAAAACCTTAGTATCTCTTTCTGTAGTGGAAGGTGGATTGCTAATAAAAGGATTCCAAAGAATTAGAGTTGAAAGGTGAAGAAGAAATAAAATTAAGTGAAAGCAAGAGAAACTCGCCTTGTTTTCATCTGTTCCTGCTGATGGAAAGAAGTACAACCGTAGAATTCAGGCTGTTCTGTCATTTAAACTTAGTATTCCTTAACCCACAACAATGGCAAATATAACACATTTCACCTCTTTTCAGACAGCATAACCATAGAAAAGTCCCCCCACTCACTATGTCAGCTTTTCTGACACATTATTCTTTAAAATACACATATATCATTTGAAATACATAAATGATTCATTTTTATACGCATCTCCTTGTATTTAGATAAAATCTTCCTAAGCATTCAACAGATGAGTTTATAGATTAATTTTTTATAAATTAAGGAAAGCAAGAAGTGTGATCATTCTTAATTAGCTATTAAGAATGATATTCCAGCATTTATGGAACTCCAAAAACAAGATGAAAATTTCCATTTTGTCTCCCATTACTGAAAAAAAATAAAACCATCTATGCTTACAAAACAAAAACAGCCATAATGGGTCAGATAAAAAAAAAGTGTCTAGTCCATTATCCTGCTCCCAACACGGCCATTAGGAGATGCATGAGGAAAGATTATAAGAGGCATGGCAAGAGCTGAGCAACTTCTCTTTCCCATCTTCTGGCAATTAGTGGTTTAGGAACTTCCGATGCCAGAAGTTGTGTCTGAGCGGGATGTTTTTACAATCCATGAAACAAAAGTAGCCATTAAACCCTTTCAGAACTCAGTTAAACTTTCATCCTTTACATCTAGTTGCAGTGTCTCACTTTATTTTTTTGTATGAAAAAGTGTTTCTACTGTTTGTGCTAAACTTGCTGCCTGGAAATATTTACCCAGGCCTTTTATTTCTTGTATGCTAAGAGATACTTAAATGGTAGTTGCACATTCACCCTCTGTGTAATTAATTTTATTTTTTTATGCTCTCTTGGTTATCTTGTTTCCAACGTAGAGAAACTCAGTCTGTTTAATCTGTCACCATACAGAAGTGATTCTGCTCTTCCAGTCATCCACTCACTCTCCCCACCTTTTCATATCTTTTCCAGTCTTCCTGTACCTTAAGGTGTGACGGCAAGAAATGCACACAATATCCAAAATTAAGGTAAGATACAGATTTCTACATTGGAATTACATTTTCTGCATGGTCCTTATTTTCCAACAATTTCCCAAATTAATTTTGTTTTGCTTAAGTGTTATACAGACAGCTGTTCCTCTTTTACCTTCTATAAAATCCACTTATTTTGATTTCAGAATCTCTCATGAGTGATAATACATAATTTAAAGTTCACTATTCTATATGTCAGATGAGATTGTTCTTCAGTTCCCTTCCCCTCCTCATATGCAGTACTTTACATTCATTAACATACCGTTTCTTCCAACATTTTACATTTCAGTGACTCAGTATTATGAGACTTCATGTGTTTGCACATTATTTTAAATTAACTTGAACAGTTTTGCATCAGCAGGAAGTACTGTTGTCCTGCTAGTACAACTATTTTTCATATCATTAAATACATTAACCAAGATTGGTTTAAGTGTAAGGGACGTCACTGGTGTGATTTTTCCCAGTTCTGTTTAATTGAGCAATGGTAGTTGGATAAATGGCAGATCCTGATGTATATAGCTGATAACTCCCCACCAGCTGGAATTTCTGAATTTAGTATGTCATGGCATATTGACAAAAAAGCAATTTATCTAGACTCCACACTATAAAAGCAGCATATTGTGTAAAACAGTAATAAAAACAATTCAGTGCAATATAAAAATTCAAAAGAAAGTCTCCAGTATTTCTTCAAAGTCATCCTATTTTAATTGAGGTTGCAAAATATTTCATGAAGTTTTCAAGAGCACTCAACCGAATTTGTGTAACTAGAAATTTGAATACTCTGGATTCTAGTGCACCTGCCAAAAAGCACAGAGTCTTTTAAAAACTGTGTTTTCACAACATCATTTGCTGTCACTGGCTCAGACCAACAGCACGTTAAAAGTATATTGCTTCAAAAGATGTTCAGACTTTGTTTCCTTGGACAGTCATTTCTGCATACATCACACACTGTGGGCAAATTTCATCCTGGAGAATTACCTCTCAGTTTTTACAATAAGTAAAACTTATTTTAACCTGCAAGAAATCTTTACAGAGGCGTATCATATTCAGAGTTCATTACCAGTATTTCTCTTCATTTTTGGTATTTTCTATCATCTAGTAAGTAGTTTAACGAATGACAAGATCTTTAGGATAGACAAGATGGATTGACATCTAAAGGATTGTGCTCTCTCATGTTGGTGCTACATGAATACAAAAGTGAAGAATTAACAACTAGATCATTTGTTTGACTTTCAGCCTGGAACTCTTTACATACACTTCTTTCTTTAAATTGCAAATGTTATAATGAAAAAGAGTTATGCCTCCATTTTAGCACTGAGTTTCACTAAGTGCAAAAGTTCCTTCTTTTAGAGCATTGTGTTAAAGTCTGAGCTGATCAATTCATATGAATAATTCCAGTGGTCATATTTATAAAGTGTAAAGACTTCTGCTCAATCAAGTTACGTTTTCAAAGTTTCTTAGACTTTTTATCTATTTTCACCTATTTTGACAGATTTATTGCCAATACTAATGGTAGTATTTAGTACAGCTTCCAGATAGGTCTACAGTGAAAGTCAATGCCAAGTCTTACAACTGTGCTCAAATTTATTATTCTAATTACTGGTAGGTAATTAATTGGCAACAAACAACCTCTTGAATGCATTTAACCCTCTCCTTGAACATAAATCCTCTCTAATTTTTTTCTAATTCATCTTTTGAAAATTATTCATAGGCACCCAATATACCCAGGGCCAGTGTCTACATCAATACAATGGACAGCAGAACTCAACTCTCCATGCAAGGATTTAGTGAAGAACCACAGAGGTGGCTCTTATTTATCTTCAAGTTGCTTTACACAGTAATAATTGTGTAAGAACCTTGTAGCTCCATTATACTGTATTTGCACTGAGTTTAGCAAAAAATTATAGAGTGAGCTAGAGTGCTAGCTTAGAAGATACGGAATAGCTTTAAAGTGGCTGGGAATCTGATTCATGATTTTTAAGCAAACACACTTGCTTTGTAGACAATCCCTAAGGTAATAGAGGTCTATGAATATCTGGTATTTGTAACTGATGCAGCAAGCAATGTGTTCTTTTTTCCCCTTGGTTTTACATTCTTCTTTTTCAGTAGAACACCAGCACCCCAGCTTCACTAGGACAAAAGTTGGGTTTAGCACGAATTATTTAAACCTTTAGAAAACATTGACAAAAAGCAAATTAATTCCTAGTTTTTGAAAAAAGTTGACAGGCTATATTAAAATGGTATTTTAATTTGCCTGATTTGAATGATTACCATTATACCGAAGTCTAGCAATGTCTCCTGAAACATTTCTCAAAACAACTTAAGGAGAGGTGCACTGTGGTCAGCCAGACATTCTGAAGCATACAGTGGAAGGTAGAACTCTATTAGTCAGCATTGATCACCCTTCTATGTTTTAAAATTTCCATTTAATTTAGGAGTAGGTTTAAACCCCAAAGACATGCAGCAGAAGTAATACAGGCATTACCACTATTTTCAGGAAGCAAGCATGCCAATGGGCAGAATTAACTATTGGTAACAAAACCAGAACTACTCAAAGATGACAAGTAAAATATAAATGTATTACAATGGTGGTATTAACTTTTTTGCTGACTAGGGACATTTCAATATTGCTACTTTTCTAGTAACTGGTCTCTTCACCTGACCTGAAGCCAGCAATGGCCTCTCCTTGCCACTTACTGAAACTTCAGTACCACCAGATTCAGTTTAGCATCTGCACTCTGGGATGATGGAGTTGCTCAAACCACCAGCTGCCTCAAAATCAGTGCTACTATGGATAACATGTTAAAAACACAAATGGCTTGTGCCTTGTTAAGCATCCATCCAACTTCCGGAAGGAGATAAATGAAAACCAGCCTACAAAACTTAGAACTAAACATTTGTGGTCAGGCTACAGCATTTTGTGAAAACTTATGCATTTACCAATACAGAAATGTCTATAAGGAAAGTAAAAATACCATAAACACTTGTAATGTATAAGGTGTGATGTGTAAATTAACTAGAGCTTTATCGCACCTATTTAAAAGGCCACATAAATCATTTAGTGCTAAGTGCTGCACCAATGTTCTCAGATCTTTATGTTTTTCTGAGAAATCCTCACTGTAAAGTTGGCCCTCTTGAAGTGCCTGGAAATATTTTACCATCACAGACTTACCGGCACACTACAGAACATAAGGAAGACACAATAAAACAAACAAACAAACAAAACAAAACAAAACAAAACAAAACAAACTCCCAAAAAACCCCAAACAAAACAAAACAAACAACAAAAAAAAACAAAAACCCCACAAAAAAAAACCCACAAAAACACGAAGCCATCAGACACCAATTAAGCTTGCTGATTGGCTTATGTAAAATCTCAGATAAACGTATATATTAATTTTATTTGTATGGTTAGAGTTTAAGTAGAGCCAGGTCCTTTTCTCTGTTGACTAAAGGGATAGTCAGAAGGCAAAAGGACTACTTCAAACCATGTTTATAGATTTTTAATTTGTGCCTGGTACATTACATTGCTAAAACAGTAGGTGTCTTAACATGTACATAAGCTACTGAGTTCACAGAAGATAAAGAGAGCAGCAAAAGAATATCATTTTCTGACAGAAAGACAGAAAATGCCAAATAAACCCTGTTATCAGCAAGTTAATGACAGTATAAGGCTGCTAATATGCCTGTTTACTGGCAAAGCTGAACAAACAGTATGTTAATGTCAATTATCACCAACTAAAATATGTCTATTGAAGCTATATTTGTATAGTACTATTAATTCCTATGTGCAACAAACACTACTGCATTAGTAGCATCATTTTAAACTAGTAAATGCTCTAAAATTTCCAAAACCAATTAGCTTGGTGAACCCTGTGATATCAGCATATTTAGACTTAGTAAACTGTTAGGGACACAGATCAGACTTGATGGACTTTATCCAAATTGATGAATCTACCAGATTTAGAAGCAGGCAATTTTAGCCACTCCACTATTTGGACAATATGATTTAGATGGAGAAAAAAACTGCTCTCCCATTGACCCTGCTGCTTCAGAGTCCCTGTTGAAGTGGGGTGGGAGACTGCCAATATAAATTCACTGCTCCTAGATCCCTTCACCCAAATGTGTTGGTATAAGTTACTGGCATGCTTATATTTTTTTTAATCTCCATTTGACCACTGGTGAAACTAGAAATGAAGGTGAACACCAAATCTGACAAGCGGAACTCTGAGATGGAGCACTTTAAAAAAAAAATACTGGCCTATTTCATTCTGTCTATGCGCAAGAGAGTCAGTTACTAACTGAAGGTCAGAGATAACCCATTTACAGCAGGACACTGATTATCACCTAAACTCTGCTTTTCTCTGCAAGTTCATTTCAGCAGTAGTATGCACTCATCAACTACACTGGCTTGGATGTTCTCTGAGATGAGATTTCTCACCTAGCCAAATCTGCCAAACTACAGGGCATTTCTGTGCTCTGCGTGATGAAAAACAAACTTATACAATGAGCTAAAAAAATAATCTGCTGACCAAACTTTGTGAAGGATATTGGTTCTTTTGTTCAACATGTTACTTGATCATTTGTTCTGCAGTGAGTAAGTAGATTCCCTTAGTTCCTCAAGCAAATTCTCTTATGAGCCAGATGAAATAGCTATTCCCGTCATCTGAGGTTAGGTCCTGAAAAAAGAAGCTATTCTGCAATTCACAGACTAAAGCACTGCTGAAAAGGCAAGATCCCACCACTCCTGTTCTTTTTGCAAATGACAGCCTGGGTCTTGCAAAAACGTGGAACAGCTTTGTTGTTGGGGTTTTTTTTTCCTGAAAATGAGGTACCAGTGAAGACGAGTCTTAGCTGTGGGCACAATGGCATAGTCCATGACTTCGACTTTATATAGTTCAATGTAAGCAGAACAGCATAGCCTGATGGAACATCACAAGGCAGATCTACTCAGAACGCTTTTACTACTTTCAAGTCCAACTTGCTAACTGCAGTATGTCAATGATCTTGAAGGGATGTTGTCATCAACAGACATTTAAATTGCTAGCTACTGAATACACACAAAGTTCTCACTCCCACAAATAGCTGGGTATGTTTCATGCATTGTGTGACAGAAAAGTCAACAAGTCCATCAGCAGGACAGAATATGATGAAGATATTAATCAGAGTTCATCCCAGTTCATTGCTTCTTGATTCTCAGGCTACACTTGTAATTGCAGAGGACAATATTCCTCATAGCCTTAAAAAACAATATGCTGTAAGAGAGGAGTCCTTATACACACTTAGCAGGGAGAAATAGAAATGAAAGAGAGGAGAAAAACAACACTGGAAATAATTTGGGGCCACAGACCATGGCAATGCTTATTCACAATCACAAGCGAGGACTAATTTGGAGACTAACATGAGAGTCCATAAAAACAGTGCCAGTGCCTCGTTGAACTTTTTTTTTTTAACTCTTCTTCTGAATCTACTTTAATTTCTAGTTTAATAACAAACACTACAGCTCTCTGTCATTTTCAAAGGAGTTATGACATGCATTATGAGCAGCAACATTAGCCTTTCACCCTTTACTATTTACTCATTTAAGGTCCTAACCCTACTGATAAAGTAAAGCCTGGATTACCTAATGAGGGAAGCAAGAACCATTTTACAGGGTGTCATCAGATCAGTATCACTTAGGAGACTACAGAAATCTGGGGACCCTCAGTCTCATCTATTGCATGGCAGTTCCAGCTAAAACTGTCTAAAAAGGGTTTAGAAAAGGATAGCCTGATGTTGGCTTTTCTAAAATTCACATTAGAACATTAACCCTTCAACAGAAAAGTTAAAAAGAAGAAAATTAGCAACTGTGTCACAATTACTAGAATGATTTGGTAAAAATACCTAATAGGAGCATTCAAATAACAAAGCTGTTTCTAATCAAACAAATTCAATATTTATGCACATGCTTATATACTTCAGAGGATTGAAAATTGAATCTTACATCATCAAATCCACTCTCTGATACCACAAGCAACCATATCAGATAATTTGTTCCTAAATGGCTTAAAAAAAGATAACTCTAAAACTAATTTACTGTGGGCTCAAAAGTGTTCTATTAAGTGGCTATTCTAGAATTGTACTGCTCCAATGGTTAAAAGTTTCTTATTTCTAATCTGAAGTTTTTAAAAGGTAGTTCATTACCATTTGGATTCATCTTTCTTTTAAAATAAGAATTAATCTTCCAATGCATTTCTAGAAAGCAAACACATCCTCTTGGCTTCTGTTCTGCAAGACCTAACAAGAAAAATTTTTTTAGGTTCCTTTTATGAAACTATTCCTTTTTCCACTCCCCCTGCCCTAAACAGCCTGAGAGATATGTAGCTGCTGAAAAATTCTTTTTTCACTGAAAGACTTGGTATCGTGCTTTAGAGCAAATGAAGTCTCATGGTAGCTTGAATAATGGCATTAGTACACCCTATCTCCAAAAATATTTCACTTCATACAGTCTAGAACTGATCTTGCTGCCTTCATCATCACATCTTACTGGCAAATGCAGTCACAGTCATCTCATTATCAGCTAGTATACATAGGTCCTTCTAATTTTGTTTTCCATTGAGTGAGCTACAGATTGTTGCAGATGTTCTTGTTCTCAGCCCCTAAATGCATAACCTTGAGATTTCAATTACTCATCCCTTCAATACTTGCAGTCTACTTCTAATACCCTGCTTTCAAAAATAACCTTTGCCATTACCCTTTCTCATTTTACCCTTTGCCTAATAGCTACTGTTTTCAGTATTTACTGGTAAATTACCACATCTATAATCTCCACTGAATTTTTTTATTAAAATGGAAAATAGGGGAAACAAAGTTATTATTCAGTACAATGCATCTTTGTCAAGTTCATGCTTTGTCATCCCTTTTCCTGCTTAATCCCAAACCTTTTGCAACTCTTTACTAGAATGTTTTCCTTTTCCTCTTCAGTTATGTCTTATTCCACCTTCTCTCACTCCTTAGATATAAGCACTATGTTTTCCTACTTTCCAATTGGAATTGCTACAAAATTTTGATAGCAAGTTCAGCAACCTGAGTAATTTTCCTGCCTTTTGAAGGCTGAGTTATGCTTTGCTTCTCCCTCAGATATGTTTCTTTCTCTTTTCATGCACTTGACAGTCAAAACTAGATGTTCAATGTTCCTGCCCGTACAAGGAATTGTCTTTGTTCAGTCAGGGTATTATGACAGTGTTTAATATCTACTCCTTACTAATTACATAAAGTAAGCATTTCTTCTTTTCTTTTAATCTTCTCAGTTATTGAAGTCAGAAGCATTCATATATATCAAATTGCTTTTCTGAATAAAAGTCTTATTGGAAAAAGCATAACTGACAGTACATGCTATACTACAGTCCTAGACAGTCAAATCACCTCTTAAGAAGCTATTTAATAAACACAGACCTGCTACATTAATCTGCTCACCTGACCCTTCCTTATACTCAAATTAGAGTACAATAACACACTTTGTGTGCATGTGTATGTGTGCATGTATACATATGACGTTTCCTTCTCTACACACTACATAGCTCCCGAACAACAGACTGTGTCTAAGGCTCTGACTTAATTGGAAGAGATCTTGTTTCACTCCTGCCTTTCAAATGTAATTCAGAATTCTGGTTTCTCTTTCCCTCCTTCTGCTGATACCACTATTTTATTTCTGCATAAGTATCCACTGCTTTGTGGCCAGGGAAAGACCCCTGAGCCAAGCAGACGCAGAAGATATTTGCACTCTTTTTGCTATGCATGGCTAGATTTTTATTTTCTGTGTTACTTAAAGCTTGCGTGGCCCTCCAGCCACAATAAATTTTCTCAGAGCAGCAGGGTGATCTAGGGGATAGACCCCATGAGTAGAAATTTAAAAATCTGAGCTCCACTCTGCTTTTTTACTAATATTATGACAAGCTTTGTCACCTCCTGCCATCCTTTTACTAGACTCTGTCTCTCTCCTCTGATTAGCCTATCAAGTGGCACTTTCTTGCTTTTGCACTAGGAATTACACACAGTGTTCTATCTTGATTGAAGCTTCCAGATACTACTATAACACATGTACTGGAGAAAGACAAAAATCTAAGTTTTACAAAGAAACCTTGAGAGGAGTTCTGAAGACCAAATAGTAAAGAGGAGAAAGGAAATGAGCAGTTATTTTTACCATCATAAAGCTGCTTTTGAATGAGGGACAGCAGCTGAATTGTGAAGAATGCCTGAGGTAGAACAGTCT
Source organism: Psittacus erithacus (assembly GCA_009867235.2). Taxonomy (NCBI): domain Eukaryota; kingdom Metazoa; phylum Chordata; class Aves; order Psittaciformes; family Psittacidae; genus Psittacus; species Psittacus erithacus. The sequence goes on from WYDI02030051.1 coordinate 29,889, forward strand.
CATTAAAATATAAAATCCAAAGCAATTGGATTCCAAAACCTGAAAAAGACAAGAGTTCAGGAAGGTTCTTCAAAATGATGAATGAGGCAAGGAAACAACCACAGCCTGGTTTCCTGGTGAAAGTAAAGATGAGAAGGTTAGGAATCCTGCAGATTGCTTGCTCCTTGGAAATAATTCATTAGTGAGGCCTTTTGACCTCACTGCTATTCACAGCAACTCTGGTAATCTCAATGTAAAAGAGGAGCAAGGGAGAGAGCAAACCTTGCTGCCAAGAGCCCTATTGCACAGGTGTCAATCTCATCTTCAGAAGGGAGCTGGTGAAAAGAATTACATACCATGGAGGATAGAACCAGGTGGCTTTTACAGGGACTAAGAAAATATTACAAATAATGGCAAGAAGGGAAGACAGAAAAAAAGATCTCTTCTTTTTTCACCTGCTTAGTGAGTAGGATGAAACAGCATATCTATTTATTCCTCTTCATTTAGCAAGACCAGGGTTTGGGTCACTGTCAGTGAATCTGGGACAAATGAGTTATCCATGATTCATAAGGGGCTGCAGGCTCCATCTCCTGCAGTACATTAAAAACAGAAAAATGATGTTTTCCACAAAAAAAAAAAAAATCTAGTATCATTTCACAAAAATAAGTCAATATCCCTTTTTAATTATGTATTTAGCATTAATAAACTCTTACTGGCTGTGAAAGTAACCTGGGAAACAGCTAATAGAAGGGAAAAAGTGTAGTGAACACCATTGTTTTTGTAAATAATACATCCCAGGTTCAGTAAATTAGCCTCTGGCACCAAAAATAAATAAATGGGTATTTTATGTGAGTACAGTATTTTGCATTAAAAACAATTAAAGGATAAGTGGAACTAGTTTTTTGTCCTGCTGTAATGCTTTTTGATACCTTACAGTAGACCAAGCAAATTGGATGTGAAGTCGTATCATAAATGGAAGCAAGAAACTATTCCATAATATTAAGTCTGTTACCACTACCCGCCTTAGCTAATTTTTCTTCATACAAACTACTGTGGGATAACAGAACTTCACAAATGGGAAATATGTGTCTGATAAACCAAAAAAAAAAAAAAAGTGGCTTATTCATCAGATAATCTCTTTTACTTTCCCTTTGTCAGTCTATTGTGAGAGCAGTCTTCAGAGGAAGGAGAAAAGCTCTTAAGTGTCTGATTAACAATCCTTTCTTGGTGCCATCATATAATCAGAAAATGAAATAACTGACTTCACTGTATAGAGAAGCAAATACAAGTAGATCCAGTTTTCTATGCTATTTCTATGTTCTCCTGTTTTCTAGAGGGCATGAATAAATCAATTTAGCTTAAGGATTTTCATCACTTCATAAAATTTTCAAAGCACATGCTCAACAGTTTCTCAAAGTCTATCAGTTCTCAAGCAGAATGCACTTTCTGTGGCTGCAACTAATATAAAAATTCAGGCAGGAATCTCAGTGCTAACTTGGCAGATTGTCAGCAAGCAGAAAGCTGTGCAATTCAGATTCCACCCTTCACCTGACACCTGTTTCTGTAAAGACTTAAACAATACCTTGAAACCCAGATCCTAAATCTGAACATTTGAAACAGGATCAAAACTGTACATTTGGGGCTATCTCTAACTTAAAGAGAAATGGAGTTTCTCTCTCCAGTGCCCCCCTTGTGCAAAAGTTTCATTTAACTAAATTATTAGACTAGAGTTTGTGCATAAAAATCAAAGCAGCTGAATTTCCTCCAGAATATTCCAGACATTAATAATTTAAACAGATGAGCTCCTCAGAAGACACTAACAGGTACCTCCATTCTCTGTTTACCAATGAAGCTGGTATAAATCACCACCACCCCCCCTCCCAAACTAAACAAGAAAGTGCCCCTGCTTTCCTGCTTCTCACTACTGCTATGCACGAAAGGTGAAGACAACCCATATCCAGTGGACAGCAGATAAGAAATGCCAATAAGGCTTGTCAAAGAAAGAGGCATTAGCAACAGTGTGAAGAGGGCAATATTATAAACAATAATAGCTCACTAGAATTGCCCATTACATTCAATTACATTCAATTCTCTATGTAAAAGGAGGGGAATAATAATCAATGCTACATGCTGCAAACTTACTCCTATAACTGCATCAGTGAAAACAACATTAAATATATTCTGTCTGTATTTTGCCAGATCTGTACTGACAACAGAAATTATATTCTTACTATATTCTTATATCTTTGCTTTTCTCTTCTCTTTCCACCTTTTACCCACATCCAGACCTTCCAGACATCTGACATGAACTCAGAAATTTTGAAGACTTGAGATACTCCGCACTAGTTGGGTTGCGGAGGGATGGAACAGAATCCTTTTCCTGTATTCAGGAAATACCACTTAGTGCACACTTCATCTAGTAAGCATATGGCTGGATTTTCTACCAAACAAAGCCTTACTGGAACTAGTCTTCCCTGCACTTCACAACTGTCTGGAAAGATGGTGAGTGATAACAGAAGTGAAACTATGACAGGGCAATATGCCAATTAAATCATTATCTTACTTGTGTCCATATTGTATGTATACGCTCCCTTGTAGAAACACACAGTTTAAATCAAATCCCATGATATTTCATACCAAAAAAAAACAAAAAAGGGAGAAAAAAAAACTAGATCCAAGGGACTACAAACCAAATATCAAAATGCTGTAACACATCAGATCTAGCAGCGGCCAGACATTTTCTGAGCAGGTGTTCTGTTTTCTTTTTTTTTGTTTCTCTCTTTCCCTAATCATCCCTTTCTTTTGTCAGAGAAGTTTTACATACCAGACTTAACTTGAAGTCAATGAAGAGTGCACATATATGCAACCCATGCTAGTTAAAACCACAGCACCTGTGGGATGCTAACACGACAAATATGACTCAGAACACAGAGCAATTCCTTTAACACATTTTAACTTCATATTCCATCTGCTAGCTCTTTGTTGTTCTAACATTAGTCTTATGCAATACATTCTGCTGGAAGCAGTTGCCTATCAATATATATACACATTTATAAAAAAAATATTAGGGCATTTATACTGAACTTTGGCTCACTTCAAAGAATATTTCTAGGCAATAGAAGCTATCTGAGAGAGGTGAAGATCTCATTCTGCTGTTTTCAAATGCTTGATTGGAAAAGAAAAGAGACTTTACATGGCGATATTTTTGAAATCTCAAATATTAAAACAGAAAAAACTTTTCTCAGCCAATTGCAATCAGAATTCTTATCAATCTGTTGTATGACTTCAGTTTTGAGAAAAACAAATGCAAAGATGTGATAAATGGTCCTACACCACCTTATTTCCCTTCCATTTTATTCACAGAGCTAAGCTGATGTGAAATAATTATATTTTGCCTGCATATAGGATTCATTCAACTGTTAATCTTCATATTTCTTGAGAACACTGCAGAAGTGTTCATTTTGCTGCCTAATAGCAAAAGGTTCAACTATTTCTGGCATAAAAGAATGTCAAAATTCCAATGTCTTCTCTTATGTAACCATAGTAAATTAGCTAATCTGTGCCACATTTATCTTCTGAAAGTGCAAAAACTTGTCCTAACAAGCTGCAGAGATGTATACAGACCTCTGATGATAATGGGCTGTTTTCACTCTTAAAGCTCTTTGAGATATAAAAGATAACTAACCTCACTTCTAGTTACTAATTACTTCAGGACCTAATCTGAGAAACAGTACTGCTGTACTCCAGCGCAAGAGCGATTGGAGGCTATATATAGGTTAGAATAAAGCTAAGGTTAACAAAAAGCATGTAAGATTTCTGTATTACCTTTGTGAAATATTATGCATGTTCCAGCTTATCAGTTTTATCTTTCCTGATTTAATGTCTGGGTGAGCATATTTTCCAAGGATATTTCTTCAGAATATGAAATGGGTAATCATTGTAGAGGCATATGAAAAGTATTGAGGGTGGCTTCGCCTGTTCTTCATATGTGCTCCACTTAAGCATGCTTTTACAACACCACATCCATGTACAAACAGACATCGAGGGAGGTCTGGATGAGTAAGGGGAGAAAGAGTGACACCAAGTATATACAAAGCTAATACAAATGGAGGGGTGACCTCCCCACATAGTTTTGGTTTTCCTTTGTAGCCTTTGTAAGCAATTCCGAGAAAATCTCTAGTGTCATTGTCAAAAGCATCATGTATACAAAATAGAGCAGTGATGCCAAAGCATTCCTTAAGACACAATGGGGGGACAGCATGAGAGAGAGTTATTTGTAAAAAAACAGTTATAAGCCTCAAAGAGAATGGATCATTCAAAAAATGCCCACAAAAGACAGAAGTAGAGAGGACAAAGAGAATGGCAACAAGTTTTTGAAACATAAAGAGCCCTTTCCATTTCTTTCAAATGCAGTTTAAGTGTCTTTCTGGAGACACAACATCCTGCACAGATTTGCTAGAGAAACAAACTGAAATAAAATTTTCTGTGCTATTACACTATGAATAGACTGTGTACTGAATATATATCGTACATGTCCCCATGTTACGTCAAATTAACAAGCAGATAGCCAAATGCTGTCCTACATTGTAATTGAAAAAAATAGAACTGTGCAAAGAGCTTCTCTGTGTCTCCCACGAGCGCACACACACACACAGAGAAATTTAATTTGTAAGCAGGGAGCAGTATCACTGTTAGATGCTGGAAAGTTCACAATGGTAATGGGACAAATGGCTTGCACTCATCTACCATTATGAAGAGAGTCATAAAGCTTTATTTTTCAGTTCCTCATGATGACACTGGGCCTGATTCATCCTACCTAGCACTAGCAAAGGCTGAGCATGGATGCAACTGCAGTGTAGCTCTGATCCTACTGCAGACAAAGCAACTATCAGTCTGCTTTAGATTTCACTTCCGTTACCATAGTCTTTACAGCACACACAGAGCACTGGTGATACTCTGTGCCTGCAGACTTCTTCCACCATGGTAATCTGGCACATCTACTCTTGGATGTTACACTGCACTTACAGTCCTATGAGGCTGGTTCTGCTGGCTTAAAGGCCCCCTGTGTGAAAAGTATTCAGTGGGTAAGCTGTGGAGCATTGGCTCATGCAACACAAACTAAGGAGCTGTTGCAAATGACTACTAAGGTCCCTGTTTCTCATGTCACAGCAGACATTTAAATAAAAAAAAACAAATTCTTTTTTTTTTGGTTGTGGGATCAGTTGAAGAGGTGTGTAAATTGGAGCGTTAATTTAAATAGTAAAAAATGCTCAATTTGATCATCTGTTGAGGAGCTTGCATTTGCAGCAACTGGAAGTACAGTAGAATGGTGCTGAGTCTAATGCACACTTTGTAATATCACCCTCTTGCAGTAGGGCAACTGTGTGACAGTTTACTCAGTTGGACTGTCTTCACACTTTACAAAGAAAAAGACACATTTTAAAAGTCACTGAGACCAACATCTCACCCTGCAGCTGAGCACAGAACACAGTGCAATGCCAGTCCCTCAGAGAATAAAACGCTTTGGAAAGAAGGGAAGGCAAAAACCAAAATAAAACAATCGTTTTCCTCTGGCAGTTCAGATGATACTGAACAAGAACTTTTTGCTCTGTAGCAAGTTCCAAAAGGTTGCTTTCAACAATCTTGCCATCAACTGAATAACCTCAATCTACTTTGATACCCTTTCCTGGTTCCCCCTTTTTCCTTTGATAATTTTCTTAGACTTCCCCTGTTTTGCTCTTATCTAATATCTATTCTTAGTTCAGCCTTGCTGCCATTTGAATTAGTGGAAAAATATTCCTATTAGCTTCAGCTGGACAGAATACTATGTTCTTAACATAGATATTTTCTATACTTCCATTGTACCCCTGGAATAACTTCAACAATAAGCTATTCAACAAAAGGCCAGGTAAAAGAAAGAAAAAAAATATACAAAAAACAAATAAACAAACAAAAACCCCAAACCTGAAGTATCCTGCAACATAACAAAAAGATTTTTTCTTTTTTCCTTTAAATGCAAATAAAACATTACGCATCTATAGTCTTTTAAGCATATTACCCTAAATAACATAGATATATATATACGCACATATATATGCTTCATCACATTCTCTAAAGCACTGTAAGAAACAAAAAGAATCAACCGGTACTGCTAACAGTTGTATTTCAGCTTAATATTAAACTCCTGTAAGCATTTCACTCCATCATTCCATATCCTTCAGGGTTAATATGAACTCAGAAATCCAGCCTCTAACAGACAGTAGCAAATTTAATGAGACTAAAAATGGGGTCAGACCAGCACATTTCTTATGATCATGATACTGTTTGTCGAAAAGGGAAAAAGGCAAAAAATAATTTACAAAGTCATAGCATTGTTCTGCTGGCTTTATAAATTTGCTCGTTACAGGTTACAGAACAATTGATTATAAAATCCTCCCACCATCCCCAGGCAGCAGTGAACCAGATTAAGAGAGACCAGGTGTCCTGGGTTCAGCAGTAGCAGTCATTTTTCTCCTTCTTAGTAGCTGGTGCAGTGCTGTGTTTTTGATTTTG
>WYDI02030052.1:5580-62130 GCA_009867235.2 Psittacus erithacus
CGCGCTCCTCGGTAGCCGCTTCCTTCTCCCCTCCCCGTTCGGCCGGTGCCGAAAGGGCCGCGCAAACCGGCGCTTCCCGCCGTTCCCTCACCGGCTCCTTCCCCTCCTCGACCGCTCCGACCTCCTCCAGCGGCCGCGGCCCGCCCTCGGCCATCTTGCGCCGGGGGCTGCTCTCCCGGGCCAGCTCCGCCGCTTGCGGCTCGCGGGGCCGCTCCCTTTCGGCTCCCTGCAGCATCACTAAGGCAGAGACGAGGCCGAGGGCCAGGACGGGGCAGAGCAGCGGGACGGCCAAGAAAAATGACTACTACTGCTGAACCCAGGACACCCATCCACCAGAGAGAGATAGTATTTAGCAGCCTGACCTCTTTTGAAAAGGTCTTATACATGTGGCACATCTCCCTCATTTAACATGAAATGAAACAGCTGCACTGATGAAAAATGATGTATCTGAGGGTTGTCTTGCAAGTTCTGTTTGCTATCTGTTCATACACCCGCACAAAAGATTGAGTCATCAGCTCCAGAAACCTCTGTGCCCCATGAAGAAGCAAGACTGAACTGTTTTGTGCGCTTACATTTTAAATGCTTCATTCAACCATCCTTTTCATAACACCTTTATTACTTAAGCAATTACTATTATACTACTATAAAAACATATAATTGTTGCTCACAGGCTATGTAAGCAGCTCTAGGAAGCTTAATGACCTAGTGGAAATGATAGGACCAAAATGATCTTGTGGACAAAGAAAAGCTGAACAAAATTTGATGATGCAGGAGGATTTTAATGCAAACAGGAAATGGGATACATTGCAGAATGAGATGACACACAACACAGAGCAGACACTTCCCCAGTTCCAGGGAAGGGCACAGCGTTCACTGCCTATAAGAGTCCATTTTCCACCAGCTGTTCTTCTGTCAGAGTTTCATTGACAGTCTCCGCGTCAGGCCTTTCAATTGATTTCTTACACTGATGCAATGAAAATGACGATCTAGCATTGTGGAGTGAGTGACAGAAGCTGACATTAACAATAGATAAAGTAATAGGTACAAGAAAAAGGTGTGGGCCAAGTATTCAGTGGTACTGAGAAAGGGTGGCTCCCGTTGATGCAATGGGCTTTCGCCATCTCTGAAAGCCAGCCCCAGATGCAGACCTGGATCTTCTGTTTTCTCCTCCTAAGCTGTCTCGTGGTCTGCAGGTGTTTAGGCTGCCTTAGAATGAGCCACAGTTTCCAAGGCGGGATCCACGGCTGCTGATGTAGGACCTTCTGCTATAACAGCCCCCTATCCCTGAGGAACCTCCAGATCCAGAGGAACCCCCCATTCCTGACATACCCCAGGAACCAAAGGAGCCCCCGGAACCAAAGGAGCCCCCAGATCCATAGGAACCCCAGTTCCCTGACATGCTCCCAGAATCAATGGAACTCCCAGAAGTCAAAGCACCATAGGGCTGGGGAAATGCTGTTCCCACAGTGCTTTCTTGGGGGCAGCTATTGAGAATTGGGCCAGGGAATGTGAGGACAACCGGTGGGGCATACACCACAGCTCTGGAATCCCCACATGATAGCACACAGGGCCCAAGACTGCTGCTGTAGACACATGGCTGTGGGCACGTCACCTCACAGGCAGGCAAGCACCGGGAGCTGATGTTGCAGGACATTGTTCTCAGGGTTTGAGGTGAAGCTGAGAAAGACAATATGTAGTCAGGAAATCATCACAGTCAAGTGCCAAGCACTGCCCATCACATATGTGACAGCAATTGGGCCAGGAGGGCAGATAGGTCCTTGTTCATGCTGCTTATTTTTCCCTCCAGACCCTATGATCTCATTTTTTCCCCTCTTCTTCCCCACTGTGGATGATGCCTACAACTTTGTTTATTCATAGAATCTTAGAATGGTTAGGGTTGGAAAGGACCCTTAGATCATCTATTTCCAACCCCCCTGCCACTGGCAGGGGACAATTCAGTAGGGCTTAGCTTTATATTTGCACTTGAAGTTTTAAAAGACATAAATAAAAATAAAGTAACTCTTAAAATTCTATCTCTCAATACATACAGAGTCTATAAATCTCTACAACTACCACTGTCTACAAATGCTGCAGTTGCATCTCCTATGAAAAGTAGGATTTCACTGCAACATCTTACCTTTCTGCTAAAATCACAGATACAGACACAAGAGTCTTCATTTAAAACTATCACTACAGAGACATGATAGATCAAAATTATCAGCTTAAATCATACTCACCTAAAGCACCAAGATGGGTAAGTCAGGAGAAGGTTTTAGGAGACTCCTGAGATGTTTCTGCTTTTATACCTTTTTGCAGGCAACTCTAGGGATGTGAAGCATATCATAAAATCTCTAACCCTTACCAAATCATGCGGTTTCTTTCCTGGGTGACTCCACTAATAACTGTAATTATTTTCATAGATTCTAATTAATAAAACATCCACAGACCTACACAAGGTGACTGTCATATAATAAACTTGGGCTTTCTATTGTGTTGAAATTATACAGCCAAATTTCTATTCAGTATTATTTTGCTGACTACAGTTGATTGAGTACTCCTTACAATTTTTTGGCCCCCAAAAGGGACATCCAGAAGATCAACCCTACAAATCTGCTTTCAAGAATGGCCTGACCCTGATGCTGAGCAACAGGAGATGATTTTGAAGTTCAGCCTCACTTCTAGGTTTGATATCCACCATGGAGTAAAAAGACCTGGTGATGTTTGGGTATGCTCTTGCAGTGGCCTCACTGTCAGCCTCATCACAAGGCTCTAGGCATAGCATCCCAGAATGAATTTTGACACATGGATAAAATTACTCAGAGAGCTCAGAGCTTCAAGGAGATGCCATGCGTCACTTCAATCCCAGTTACCTGTGTTTTGAAACACTTTTTGCAGGGCCTTGTCCTGCCCAGTGCTCAAGAATAATTTCTGAGGCCTCATTCTGTCATGGTGCTGTATCATCCATTTATTCAATAGGTACAGGTGGGGCTGCAAAGAATGCTGACCCCCCAATCCAAGGTGGGGTTGGACAATTCCATCTGGGAGGTATTATACCTAAACCTAAGGCTTACAAATAAACTGGGACTGACACACCAGTAAGCCACCTTCCTTAAAGCCATTATGGAGAAGAAATCAGAGAGATCAACTCCTGTTTTGGTTGAAACCAGAATGATGCCAAGAGGATTTTTCCACTAAGTTTGAGACAAAAGGAAACTGCTGGGTGTTGGAAGCATGTCACTCAAAGTAGGGATCACTAATTGCGAATTGAAATTAAAACAATTACAAGGCTTAGAAGAGTACCTTTTTCTTGGTAAGTGACAAGAATTTAGTGAACAATGGGTGACCTCATAGCTTTCCTATTGCCTAAGAAAGCGTATAAAAGGGTAGAGAACCAAGAAATCTTCTATTCTTCCAGCTTCACTGATTTACTCCTCCAAGGCAACAGGGTAAGTCCAAATTCATTGCATGTCTTTGTAGCAATACAAAACTTAAAACTTCTTTTTTATCTTGCAAGATGCTAGCAATCTTTTGAAAAGTCAAGGTAAAGAGAAGAACAAATTTAGCAAGAACTCTTTGAAAAGCTAGGGAAAGGGAAGAACAGAGCAAGGAAGATTCTGTTACTTTCCTCTGGAGATTTTCTGAAGTTACAGGCAAATCTTCCTGTAGATCTGCTTTGAAAAGAGAATGAATGGGACTTTCCTGAACAAGTAATTGTATAAGGATCAGGTAATCTACTCCCAGAGAAAAAAGCAGTATTATTTGAGATACAGAAGAGTAAGGGATATAGATGGTACACAAAGAAAGAAGAACAGAGAAACCCTGAAAGGGGTTGAACAGGAAGGAAGTAGCAGGGAAAATGGAGACTGTGGTGGAGGGTTGAACTGAATGTTGATTATCAGCTGAAGGAGAAGGACAAGGTGCTCATACTGAGAACCTGCTGGCACCTGACTGCAATGGTTTCCTGACTGCATGTTGTCTTTCCCAGCTTCGTTTCCATTCTCCAAGAATGATGATGAACAACATTACCTCTGAATGCTTGCCTGCCTGTGAGACGGCATGCCCTCAGCCGTATGCCTACAGCAGAAACCTTGAGCCCTGTGTGGCATCATGTGGAGACTCCAGAGCTGTGGTGTATGCCCCACCAGTCGTCCTCACGTTCCCAGGCCCAACTCTCAACAGCTGCTCTCAGGACAGCATTGTGGGAACACCATTTCCCCAGCCCTATGGTGCTTTGACCCAAAATGGCTCTGATGAGTCCTATGGGATGGGGAGCTCCATTGGTTCTGGGGGCATGTCAGGGATGGGGGGTTCCTTTGAAGGCTCCTTTGGGTATGGAGGCTCCTATGGGATGGGGGGTTCCTTTGGATCTAGGGGCTCCTTTGGTTCTGGGTGCATGTCAGGAATGGGGGGTTCCTTTGGGTATGGAGGTATGTCAGGGATGAAAGGTTCCTTTGGATATGGAGGTTCCTCGGGGGTGGGGGGCTGTTACAGCAGAAGGTCCTACATCAGCAGCCGTGGATCCCGCCTTGGAAACTGTGGCTCATTCTAAGGCAGCCTAAACACCTGCAGACCACGAGACAGCTTAGGAGGAGAAAACAGAAGATCCAGGTCTGCATCTGGGGCTGGCTTTCAGAGATGGCGAAAGCCCATTGCATCAACGGGAGCCACCCTTTCTCAGTGCCTCTGAAAAGTGGGCCCACACCTATTTCTTCCATGCTACGCCTCATCTTCTATCAATAGCAATTTCAGATGATGGTTTCTCTCTTTAAATTCGTATTACTCTTGTACTATGTCCTTTCTGGTGGAATGGGAATGCTTCAGAATTTGCAAGTGGGACTTTGCTGCAGTAATTTCAGCTTTTCCTTGTAATGTGCAGTGCCTTTTATCATCAACATGGATGGTTTGGCTGCCTTTGGACTATGGAGTAGATCATTAGTGAACTGCACCATTCTATTGTGTAGCACTTCATGCCATATTAAAAGTCTTGTTGAATCGTATTACTAGCTTTCTGGTTTTCCTTTTCTTCCATTTTGCTTTACAAACTAGTTTTAGTCAAATTGAACTCAGTGGGAATCAAAATAAGAGGTAGAGCTCCATGTACATAAAGGGAAGCAGAATTCAATACCCCGAGGACTGGGTGCATGAAAACACCTATCTCACTGTTCTTTCTGTGTACAGAAGTATTTATATTCATCTTAGTGGCTGAGCCTGGAAGGAATCATTCCCAAGACTCATTTTAATCTGAGAACATTTTGGGTAATGTGGTTTGCAGAGGATGAGTGGTAGTTGTGCCTACATTCAGCTTCATGCCCAGTATTGCACTTGCCCAGTACTAAGAGGATCAGAGTCAGCAATTTTGAGGCAGAGCCAGGAATGTCTATATGAACTGCCATACACGTGGCTTCAGTGAAGGTGATGCCTCATAGTTTACAAAGGAGAGTTACACCCCCACATAATTCTTACTCAATAGGCTGAGGAATGAAACATTGAGTAATGAGAATGAAAATTGCTGGGCCATTGCTGCCACAATCTTTTCTGCAGCATGCTAGAGCAAAATCTAGTGTTCCTAAACCTACATTAGAACTGGATTCACAATAGCTAAGTACTGTGGTACTTTGGGACCCCAGTGTGTAAACACACATCTCTCCACATGTCTTCAAGCATCTAAGAATACCAATTCTGCACTAGAAGAAAGGACATACCCAAATAAGAGCAATTTTGCCTTTTAATGTTAAAATATATAGTATTACTTAAGTCTGTGGATTATAGTCCAACTAGCAGAACATCATTGCTCTTTGCCTCATAAGTGTCTTGTAAAGCAATGCCATTACCTCTGAGTGATACAATTCAAGCAATATTTAGTTAATGTTATGGTGCAGTCCATTGCTGCATAAACCCACAAATATGAGTAGTGCTATTTGAATATTTGTCCAAAGATTTTCTGGTTGAAATTCCAGTTTCACCAAAAGGCTTGCAGACATATTATCTAATGTGCACAAGATATCAGTGAAAACCCCAACAATTTAAAATCAGATGCAAAGTTCTGGTGGAAGAGTCTGCTTCTTGGACAGTTCTGGCAATGATTATACATAAGGCACTTTGTGATTCTTAATTTGAGAGAGCATGTAGCTGTTGCCTGAGGGAGCCCATGGTGATGCTTAACTACCTCAGATCATTTACTGCATAAATGCTTCAATTAAGTTAACAAACCACAAGGATTAATACAATCAAAGGAAGGAAATTAATGTTATGCTTGGCACAGCAGTGCTTGCTCAGCCTACGCAGGTGCCCTCTTTTCATCAACAACAGCACAATGGAAATGGCTCCTAAAGAGAAGCATTGATACAGCTGCTGGGGTGAATTTTCCAGCTTCAAGACACATCACAGACTGCAGGACTTGTAGTCTGATTCTCAATTGCATACAGGCACCTTCTTCCCACTCCTTTTGGCTCTGCCTCCCCATAGTACTCAGATCTAGGCTAACCCATTTACCTTTGCAGTCTGTAATCAGACTATTTTACCATCAAGATTAGATAAATCAGAGTAGAACTTTGCCTTCTGATGGAGTCAGAACCTGAGTAGTCATTTCAACTGCTGCTGAGGGCTAAAACAATTTCCTTTGGGATGTTCAAGGAAAGACTGGTAATGTCCCTGAGTAACTGACCTAGCTTCAAAGTTACCTTGGTTTTGAGAGGGAACTGTATCAGACCAACTGGATCAACCAGAGGTAGAGATTGAATAGAACAGAACTATGATTTTGTTCTATTAGCATGTAGACCATGGTATATATAAGAAGGGGAAAAAACACTTTATTGAAAGATTTCTGACAAATGATGTGGGTCATACAGAAGAATTAATTCTTTTCTGATGATAGTCCTCAATTAATGTATAAGAATTGATGCACAAAGTTGATTTTGTTCAGACTAATTTGTAACTATGCAACTACAGTGAAATAAAAGACAGAAGATGGTGCTATGATGCAATAGGCTTTTAATACAATGACTGGAATACATTCTTGCAGAATGAGGCAAGGAATAGACAAAGAATGTAATTTCCATTTCCAACAATGGCTACAATCAATCAGTCATTCAGAGGAGCACAGAGCTCACAAGATGTTCTTCTTTCAACTGGATTCTTTCACAGCCAAATTCCATTACTTGGTTTACCCTCTTCAGGTTCAGAAAGAACAAAACATAACATGAGCAAATGACAAAGTGAGGCAACACTGGGACCATAAGCCTTAGATAAAGCGCAATGAGATCCCAAGCAACCCCAGCTCCTCTGACATAGGCTGGAGCAGAGGCTGCTTGGCATGTCTGATTTCCAGGTCTACTGCTAGTCAGCTGCTAGTTTGTATCTTACTGTTTCTCCAGTCATTAATCTTTCTTGAAGATTTAAAACGGCCCATAATTTCCATAGCGATACCTATAATACCCTCTGGAAAAAAAGGGGGAATAATATCTACCATATCCTGAAAAACATGAGTTTCGGTAAAAGCTTCCCAAACGGGAGAATCCCCCACCACATGAGCCCTCCCCACCATATGAGCCCCCTCCTATGCCACCCCAAGAACCGCCTGAACCATGAGAGCCCACCCCATAGGAGCTGCCTCCACCAGAGGAACCACCAGAGCCTATTCCTCCACCTCCAGAGCTGATTCCACCTCCAGAACCTATTCCTCCACCTCCGGAGCCCGTCTGACCCTCAATTTCAGGGATGGCAGTTCCCACAAAACTTTCCTGAGGGCAGGAGCTGATAATGGGTCCTGGGAAAGTCACGACAACAGGTGGCGCATACACGATTGCTCTTGAGTCTCCACATGAGCTGACACAAGGTTCATTCCAAGAGTTGACATATGGTTGTGGGCATGTTACTTCACATGGCTCAGCACAGCGGGAGCTAATCATCTGTCCATAGGAAGACATCTTTGCAGAAAACAAGCCAACCTGAAAGGCAGAGAGTGCACTGATCTGGTAAAGTTAAAGTCAAAAGAGTGGAAGAACAAATTGTTATAGTAATGTGGAATGGTATTCATCTGAACAGATGCAGATTCACAGGTCTGAGTCAACTACACTAAACTTCATAGAATCATGGAATGATTTGGGTTGCAAAGGACCTTAAGATCATCTAGTTCCAACCCTCCTGTCATGGCCAGGGGGGTTGGAACCTGACACTGGACCAGGTTGCTTCAAGCCACATCCAACCTGGCCTTGAAAACTGCCACAGATGGAGCATTCACCACTTCTTTGGGCAACCTGTTCCAGTGCCTCACTGCCTTAAAAATTAAGAGTTGGTGATTAAAAAAAAAGAAAAAAAATCCCAATTTCTAAGGCACAATCCATTCCATTCTGAAGTGGTCTTATGCATTACAGATATCACCAACCAAGTGAGATGAATTACGGGGTAGGGGTTTCCAATTCTACTCCCATCCCTCTCTAGTGCTCCATTGCCCCATAGTCTATTCCCAAAATGATTTCTGGGAAGAGTGTCTCTCCTTCCTTTTCTCACATCATTTCCTTTGCAGTATTTTTGTCTGGGAGTCAGTCCCAGTGATATGTCCCAGTCCCTATGCTGGTAGTTTCTGGGGTATGCTGTCTCCATAGATAGACACTCAATTCCTAGGAATTGCTGCTATCTACATTTTTGGAACTCCCTTTTCTTTTTTCCCCCATACACATGGCAATGTCTATCCACCCTATTCAAAAGTTACAGTTCCCAAGTAAAATTATTTTAGACAATAAGGTCCTACCTTTAAATAGGGTATAGGACATATAACCTCATATTAATGCTACCTATAAATCCACATCTATAATTATGAACTGATTCAGTTAAATCAGACTTACCCAGTCACCAAGAAGAGCAAGTCAGCAGAGGCAGCTACAGAGATCTGAGTTACGAGCACTTTTATATGCTGTCATAAAGAATAGAAATTGGGAGATACCTTTACGCAATCATTCTCTACATCTTGTGAAAGAGAATGTTTTCCCCTGGTGATGCCTGCCTTTGTTGCAACTGTTTTGATAACAGCTTATGATTATTAGATAAGTTCTAATCTCACATGGCATGATGCACAAGCTTCAGCAATCTCATGTTTTTGCTGAAAAATCTCACAATAAATTGAGGTTAGTTTTCTCTTAAATACTTGTTAACACTTGTGAAGGCACCTCAGAGATGGATAAACTGCATGCTGCTAGTAAGCACAGGATTCCAGATTATCATTTGTCATTGCAGGTAATAACAACCAGTGGCCTTCTGAATTTTTCCTCTCTATAAGTAGGAAATCTTTTTACATTAAATAGCCATTAGTCTCCACGGCCATTGTGTACTCAGTCCAGGGGCTTTGAGACTGCAGTTTATGGCTTGGGACTGTCCATTGGACAGATGTTCTTCTACATGACTATACTATGTCCAAAGTGAGTAGAAAGAGACACAAAAGCAATTTACTGACTATCCTGCAGACACTATGATCAAACACAATAACCCAATCAGAATTAGCACTGTCAGAGGTTTTTCAATTTATCATCAGTTCCTCATCCCAAGGAATCACCCTTTTCCAAAGTGCCTTCAGAATAAACAACAAAACCCCATTAATAACTATAAACTTTCCTTTCCAAGAATGCTTGTTGGAAGCCAGTATGAGAGGAAAAATGTGTATCACACCTGGGACTAGAGGATCCAGAGGAAATATCACTTGAAGTACATGTCCACAACCTCAGCTAGAATAAATTCACAAGGCCTCAAAAATGTTGATACTGTGATTCACATAATCACATTTACATGAAAAAAGACCCAACCCTCTTATCTGTGTTCTTGTCACAAATTATCAGACCCAAAACTAAAAAAAACAAACAAACCCCAAACCTCAGATAATTTGATTTAAATTTCATGATCGATATGATGACCAGAGGAATGTATGTAGCTAATAGAGATGTGACAGCAAGATGGATAGAATAACATGACTCATATAATTTGTGGGACTAAGAAGTAATTAACAATTATAGCAATCTACAGCTGAAGCAATTAAAGGAGTTACCAAACAAAATAGTTTTCAAAAGTTAATAAGGATTTCATTGTTTTTGAAGTTTTCCAAAGAAAACTTATTCAAAACACAGATTCTTAGCTGACACTGCAGAAAATCACACTGGCTTGAGCATCTGCAGTTTTCTTGCTGTAACTGATGCTTTTGCCTGGCAACTTTAAGGGGAATTCAGGTTTTACATAAGGTAGAAAGCCTTAAAAGCAGACACAGGCTTTCAAGCTCAAACTGTAGCCCTCATATCCTTTTAAAAATGTAAGATACAAAATGCAAGAAAGTAATTAGCAATAGTCCAACATCCCATTTTATGCCTCAAACTCAGCTGCCTTACATCACTGAAATCTTTTAAAGAGAGAGATACAGATACCCTCCCTCACCAGGTGAAAGCAAAATTCTTCTGAAAACAGGAACAAAAAACATCAAGGGTTTTGTGTTTTTCCCTAAAAAAATCTGTTGCTTAATATATAGAGCCACATGCTTAAACCAGCAGTCTGGCCAGGCTGAGGAATCTGAGGCTTGGTGTTTACAGCTGTAGATTTAAGCTCACCTCACATAAAGCAATCCTGAAGTGTTATTTGAAAGATGCCTCATGTTTTGTCTACCATGTTGTTGTTGTTGTTGTTGTTGGCTTTATTGATTTTTCTGGTTTAGAAATCCCAAACCTGATCCTTACCCAGCTGCTTTGCATACAAAGATTAAATCTTAAAGAGGAAGCTGGTTTAATTGCTATTGCTCTCACCTTTGCTATGCTATAATTTTCTAAATTGGTCTGGAAGCTCCCTTGTCTGAAAGGAAATAGCCTATATTATTATCACATATTGTAGCAACACATTATCCTTAACCTTCATTTTTCCACAGATTTTATCACAGCAATTCTAGGCAGATAGTGTTTGTAAGAGAATAACAAACAACACAGTGCAGGCTAAAATCGGGAACCACTGTGCAGGAGTGCAGACTTAGGGCAGCTTTGGATCTTGGGCATCCACGTTGGGACATATGTTTCCAGTGTGGTCTAAGAGCTGCCACCTGGAAACCTATTTCCAAAACTGCTGAAATTGGAGAGTCAATATTACTGAGTGCTTCTTCATGCCTAATTGCAGAAGATGAAATAAGGAACTGAAGGACTAGATTAGCACTGTATGTTCTTTTGCTATCTGTATAGTCAGTGCTATTATATTGCCCAGACCATAGCAGTATCTGGTTTGTACTTTCATATTCATTGTTAGTTGTGTATTACATTTACTTGATTCCTTTTGTTCAATCCTATTAAAAAGAATAATAACTTGTTTTGTTGGCAGTCTCTGTTTGGAGTTGTTGGAGATGGTTAAGTATAGGAAATCTTGTGACTGTGGGCCAAGCAGAGCCCAAGACAACAGAGAAAAATACGAAAGAGTCTAGACTGATGACAAAATTTCTAGCTTTCCAGAAAAACTGATGTTTCCAGCAGTTCCCAAAATTGAAGGAACTTCATTTCTTCTTAAAATCATACTCACATCTGACTACCATGTCTTAGGTTTTATATTTATAACAATCTTCTCCAGTAACCATTTATTAGAACCTTGGTTGTGTAACTATGTGGTTGCCACAAGAGAAAAGAAGACATGGGGGTTAGATTAAGTTCCAGATTGAGATATCCACACTTGGGTGTCTGAAAATATGTATCTCACTTTCTCTTACAGTCAGCAGACGTGTTTGGTGGAGCCTGGAGATCTATCCATGCATTCACCTTTCCGTAAATGCTTGCATTTCATCAACTGAGCAGTTCTGCTGTCTCTTTGAAATCCTGTCTAGTTGTCCTTTGAAGGCACTGGAAGTTTAGAAACCCCACTGATATGGAGACCTTGTTCAGCCACCGCTGGGTATTCTAGTTTCCATTGGAACTAAGATGACTTTTTTCTAGTTTTTGCCTTTTCCACACACCTCATTTAATCCCCTTTCAGCAAAATTCACCCTGATCCTAAGGGAAATTCATAGTCAATGACCTCAGTCTACTCATCTCCCATTTACATCCTGAATACCTAGTCTCATCTTCAAGTATTTTATAGCAAAATGAAGCTCTCATTATATGGGTTTCCTCTCTTCTGAATAGGTTTGGTTATGTTTTCTAGCTACAGTGCAACAAAAGGTGGTGATTAAATAGTTATACACACAAATCATTCTGAAGCTGAAGAATTCTTCCCTGCCACTAAATGAGATTTGCTCAGAGCTCAGGAATAATTACACTGCTGAAATCTTAATGGATATCTTTCATCTTAAAAACAAAACAGAACTAATACTCTTTAATATATGAGTGCTGCTCTCCTTAACAAAACCTGAGGGTATGTGAAATTGCAGTCCCAGGTGTAACTGCAGCTTGCATATCTGTGGATTATTCAGCTCTGTATAAAAGCTGGCTAATCTATAGCTCTCCAGCTTCACACAATATACCCATCACCCAAGCATGTTTTCCAGGTGAGACCCATCCTGCTTGACCAGCAACAGGGTTGTAGGATTTAGAGGGCTACTGGGTCACCTGAAGTCCCCAGGTGTGGGAAAGGCTGATGTAGCAGCATTGATAAGGATCCTGGGTTGCTTCATAAATCAGCCAAGCCTAGCCTTGTCCCACTTCACCTTATCCTACAAGACTTAGTCTCTGAGGAGGAGATGTGCATCTTTGTCTCTGTGTGTGAGTTGCTGCAGAGAGGTGAAGGATCTCACTAAAAACCAAGACCTTTGTAGAGGCAAGAAGGACATAGTGATGGGTATTTATTGGAGTAGCAACTGTGTATTCAAAGACAGTCTGGAATAGCACATTTGTACTGTGATGAAGGGGCATGGGGGTTAGTTCAGCCTTCTTAAAGTACCAGTATGGTAGAGATGTCTATAGACTTGCTTTTTAATAAGGTGGGTGCTTGTGAGTCCAAGTTTTGGATTACTTAAAGTGGAGTGCTTCAGGAGTTTCAATCTTCTCAGTAGTTCACTTTTAATATTTTGTTAGTGCTTATGGTACGTGCTGATACTGCCACAGTGGTTTCATGTTCTTGTATCCCCTTACGGTTCACAGAGGGTGTGGTGCTAATATCCAATTTAATAATTTATTTATTCTAAAGCTATTAATTAAAGCTTCATTCTGGTTCATTAGGTAATTAAGCCCATTAAACTCAGCAAGAAAAACTGGCAGCTGACTTTCAGTTCTTTTAAGGCTATTAGACTAAGAAAGTATTGTTCAGGTGGTACAGAACCCTGGAATGAATTTACAGGTGAGCTTGGAGATAGAGAAGGGTCTTCTCACAAAAGGGAAAGCAGAGTTCTGCTACCTAGAGGAAATGTCTGAGTTACGGTGCCAGATCCCTTTCTGCTGCACATATTTGTGTAATGCTGCTTCTTCCAACTCGGGTCAACAAAACTAGAACACCCGCTTAAGTAGAAAGCTGCTCCAAAGGCCATCATACTCCTTTCTTGCTCCAAATAACTCATGTAACAACTTGAGAAAGAGATTTAAACAGAAGGGGTATCCCATGAAGGATTCATTCTGCCCCTTTTGTGTCTGTTCTATGTCTTGGTCTTCGTGACCCCATCATAAATTTGGATAGTGTGTGATATGGAATTATAATGACAGGTTATAAGTAATAAGACTAATAATAATTAGGTGTGTCTCAGTCTTAGATCCACCCTTATATACAGAGTTAGACAGGTTAGGTGGCTTTTTCGAATCGGCTGTCCCATAGTAAGATGATAGTTGCCTATGCCATACAGGTGTAAAGAGAAAGAAGGTTTGCAAGAAGCGGTGAGAGAATGATGTGGGATGATATGATGACAACGAAATGCGGCATCCTTTGTGGTGACTGAAACAGGGGAAGGTAGAGGAACAGCTGGGCTCCCACACTGCAAGGCAGTATGGGTGGAAAGCATTGAAACAAACAGTGTAAGAGAAATGGGGTTTGAGGGATGTAGTTACATGGCAGGCAAAGGAGGAAAGACCAAGAGTGAAGACCAAATTTTTAGAAAGATGCAGTATTATCAGAAATACTGGGGTTTTTTGCAGGGCTGTTAATCAAAGTGTCTCAAGATATGGCTTAGGCAGATAAGTAGAGAATATTGAGGGTTCTTTAAAAATGTGATGTGTCAACACACACCGAATGGACCCAAAGAGCGTGTCTGCATTTCAGATAGCAGAGCGCTCTGCTGAACATCATGGAGGTTACACACAATTTTTTCCAAAAGGGATCAAGCTTTAAGTTCTTAGGCTTAAAGGCTAATTAATGGCTCTTCTCTAAAAACCCTCAGCAAAGCTCATGGAGGTCAGATCACCAGGTGCAAGCTGCTTCATTTGCAAGAAAACTAGAATCATAGAATCAACTACCTTGGTAAAGACCTTTAAGATAATCAAGTCCAGCTGTTACCCAGCACTGCCAAGACCACCACTAAATCACATCATTGAGGCCCTCATCTACAGGGTTTTTGAACATTTAAAGCTATATTTTTCTAGAAGAATGAAAGGTGAAAATCACTTCCTGAATCCCGTTGTGCAAATAGATTATTGTTAAACTCATTGAACTGCTGCACTGGCTGGGGTGTAGATGATGAGTCAAGGCAGGGTCTTTTGGACTGCAGGTTCTGAGTGCTGCACCCTGCCTATGAGCTCATTACCACATTTTTCACAACACTTTTTGCCTGTGCCAGGCAATCAACAAAGCTTCTATCTCTGACCTGCCTCCCAGCTTATCTAGGGTGTGACGCAGTTCACAAGCTAATCTTCCAAGATATAGTAATTACATCTTCATATTAGATCAATAAAGTAGGGCACATACTAATGTCTGCAAGATAAACTAGGAGTTTTGTAGGAGTTCCTATCCTGTAAAATGAAAACATTATATATATACACACCAAACATTTGAGAAGCTTGTTTTAGAAGGATTTACAGGGACCAGAGAGCATGTATGGACTGCTCATGTTCCAGGCAGATGGCCAGATGAGCCAGCTGAGTAGACAGCAAATCACTGTGAAGGTGAAAGCCTGGGGGCTGCAACAGACAGATGGGTAAACTGTCTTCTCAGAGGCTGGCAGCTTCCCAGGGAGACTGGCAGGAATCCAGGCTGCTTAGAATGTTTTCCTATGGTGTTTTAACATTGCTGTAAAGTTTTTTGCAATCCCTTTTCTCTTTGATGAAGTGCTTGGGAAAAAAATGGCATCTGGATATGGCCACATGGGCTGCTTGTAGAATAAGGTGTCCACCCAGATATTCATGGACATCTGCCTCCACAGGTGAGAGCAAATCATTAAATAACAACTCTCAAGACTTGACAAGCCCAACAATGGGGAATTAGAGTTTAACCAGCTTTCATATCAGTTTCAGGGACAAGTTGACCTATGAATTTTATTTCACTTCAGTTAAACTGGGCTTTTAGCTTACAAAGACTAGCAGAGGTGCTCAGTTGTAACTGCAGTAATATTCTTCTTGGGACCAAAAGGACAATGTATTTAGAATGTTTTTTTATTTTATTCCTCTTTAGAGGAATAAAAGCTTAGAATTGGGGAGGGAGGGAGGGAAGAGCGGAGTAGGGAATAGTTAAGGATTTTTCCTGAACTGAATTAAATAATAAGGAAAATTTGGGTGTTATTCCTTTTCACCTACTTTTTGTTTTTCAGCTGATACATCAACCCATGAGCTCTCAAAACCACATGCTGTGTACTTAACAGGATGAGGAACAAGTGAAAGCTGAGAAGCAAGTGAAAATGAAACAGTCTGTGCATAAGCATGTGACCAGAGCTGAGGAATGCAAGATAGAGTTGATTGTTTCCTCACTTCATGGGTGAGCAGGACTGACAGCTTTGTGTTTAATGTTTGCCATCTAAATTTCACCAGTAGGTATCTGAAAATCAGGAGTAGAAAAGAAAGAAAATGAGAACCACAATGATAATGCAGAATAATTTTAATGGGAAAGGATAGAACAAGACTGCTAGAACAAATAACAGCATAAAGGGCACAATTCTAGATGCAGATTCTGTCACTCTTATGCTCGCATCAACCTCTATATTCAAGTGATACCTTTCATCAAACTTTTTTCCTTAAAATTAAATACAAAGAGAGGAGCAATTTTTTTTTCCTACACTCTTCCCCCCACACTTTTCTTGCAGAAACTAAAAGCCAGAAACAAATGACGTGTGTGTGTGTATATTTATCCAAAGGAAAAGTGAATTTCCTGGTGACTAATTATCTCTAATTACCTGCCTGAGAATGTACCTGAGAGGGAAAACACCCCATGAACTTAAGCTAAAGCATAATTTAAAGAAGATATGGGTAGGTCTGCTGTAAAGAGGCAGTAGGAGTCTACGAAGCCTTTAGGGTTGGTATCACTGCATTATGCTTCTGTGGTCTCTTTGTCCTCATTTGCTGTATCTGTATTTTCAGTTTCTGGCTTCTCCTTCTCTGAAGCATGCTCTTCAGTCTTGCACTCAGATGGTTGATAGCTTCTGTTGCTAGGTCTGTTGCAAGGATGCATCCAGTGGGAAGAAAACACGTAAGAGCACCGTGGTGCACACTGAGGCACAGGTTTTGGGATGAAGCTATTTGCAGGTGTCTCTGAGCACAGGACTTCTGCTCTCAAAGATGTCAGCGGAGCTGGTGTACCTCCCTCCATAACTGCAGAACTTCCCACTACTGTCTCCTGCGGGCATGTGCTGAGGATTGGCCCAGGGAATGTCACAACGATGGGAGGTGGGTATATAATGACTCTGGAGGCACCACAGGATATGACACATGGGTCACTGCAGCTGGTAGCAACAGGCTGTGGGCACTGTGCATCACAAGAGTAGAAACTCTGTCCTGCATCCCACTCACCACCAAAGGACATCTTGGAGAAAAGAGGGTGAACCTGCAGCACAGAAGAGACTAAAAATGTGTTTCTCAAAGCATTTGCAACCTACCCCTTGCCCTTCACCCTGTAGTCCCTTGCAACTCAGATGGGAGTCCTGCTCTCCTTCTTGAAGGGAGGGTAAGGCACGTGCCACAGCTGGGGACACACTGTGGTGGAGATGGTATAAATCTATAGGAGTGCAGCCCAGGTATTCTAGTTATAGGGGCTGTGCAGGTAATGTAGATGTAGCAGAGACAATGTGAGCCTATGATGGGAGGAAATGAAGCTCACAGGTCATACAGGCTTGTCCTCTCATTCCATTCACCTTATCACCCTGAGTCCTTCTTACTCTATCTCCACCCTCCCCAAAAAGACTAGGCCTCTGGGTTTAACCAGCCTTCATCTCATTTTGTCCCATTCATTGCCCCAGGGCATTTGCATCTCTGCACCTTTACAGTGTCTCTTTTTTGCTTTTCCAATTACAGATCCTATCTGGGCAGCCACCAAGGATGACTGGATAGGTGCTGCAGCTGTGGCCAGCGACTCCAACACAGCCACTGCTGGGACCATAAAACCACTGGTCATAGAAGAATTGGGTATAAGATACCCCTGTACTGGAGAACATCCTTGCCTGGGACTATTTGTTTGTCTCAGTGATACAGTCTGCCCAGTCCTCATTAGAGTAACTATGCACAATAGGATTCCTGTGCCTCTGGTGAGACTGTGTTGAGCACTGTATTGGTGTTCTGAAAAGTTTATGCAGACCAATGAGTCTATGCCAGGCAGGACTGAAAGTCAAAACCATTATTGCAGCTCTGCAAGCTGGGGACTGCTGTGCAGGATGCGGAAGGACCCGACTTTGGTGCCATTCTGCATGCTAGTGCCCAAGCTCCCAGTGAAATCTTGTCTCCAGGGACCTCCAGACGGTTTGCAGAGACCATTCATGGCACAGCCAAGAACTTTATAGAGATTTTTGATGCCTACCTTTTGCCTGGACCCTGAATCCATCTTTAAGGTCATTTAACTGGAACTGATTACAAAAATATATGGTGGGATTTACCTGTCAAAGTTTAAAACTGTGGGATGTAAATGATCACCTATAAAGCAGCCACTTCATTTTTGTCCCTGGAGAAAAGCAGACTTGCGGAGTGCAGTCAAGCTCATTCAGAGGTAGGTGTTATTTAAATACATTATGTGAAATGCCTGTTTCTGTCCACTGATTAAGAGGGAAAGGTTACGGGGGATGTTATTTACCTTGTCTAGCTTTTCAGATCTGTCAGTGCTCAGCATCAGATGCTCTCATCAGAAAAAACCTGAAGTTATTGAGTAGGAAAAGAACTGTCCTTTTAGACTTTCTTCTTCCTAATAGTGCAATGATAAAGGTCTCTTAACCTAAAGAGAGATGGTCCAGCCAGAGAGTAGACCTGTATGAATGACCAGCTAAAAACTGGGGAGACATTGCTTTTTTGTGAATGAGTTCCTTGCTCTAGCTGGGTTTTGCATGATTTTAGTCCCTTTGTATCCCTTTGAAAATGAAGTCTTTCTGGTTTTATGAATTAAAACTTCTGGAAAACAAATGTGAGCATCTCAGATCTTAGCCAAATTTAAAATTAAGAAATAAAAATACTACTGTTACTAAGCAACCTGATCTAGTCAAAAATGTTCTGCT
This sequence comes from Psittacus erithacus, assembly GCA_009867235.2. Lineage (NCBI taxonomy): Eukaryota > Metazoa > Chordata > Aves > Psittaciformes > Psittacidae > Psittacus > Psittacus erithacus. The sequence continues at coordinate 24,122 of WYDI02030052.1, forward strand.
AGTTGCCGTGCGGTTGGACTAGATGCCCTTTAAAGGTCATTTCCAAGCCAAACTATTTGTGATAATGTATGCAACTAAATTTATAGCAGACTTTCGGAGAAAGGATCTTATTAAGATTTTTAGAAACCACAGCGGCTTGCTGTTAAACCCTGGCCTATGTTACAGCAACGTTTTACTCAGTATAATTAGATTGAGGTGAATGGGACTTACCAGTTGTCCAGGAAGAAGTCAAGAGAAATGGCCAGAGGAGCTCTGAATCCCTTGAGTTTTATATCCTTTCTTGATCTTCCAGGAAGATGAGACAGCCTTTGTGCATAAGGTCTTAATTACTCTCCAAACAATTTTTCCCGCATGTGTAACACTTGTAATTACTATAATTATTTGAACACTGTTTACTGGCATTATTCAATTTTCTGTGGTACATACTGTTACATGCTGGGGGGTTCCCTTCATGTTCTCTTTTCATGGTCTAAATTAATTGCTTAATTAATTAATTAATTAATTAATTCTACTGCTTGTGTCTCTATTAACATGGGGATGCAACTAGCTCTATTTTGTTCGGCTTTGACTTAAATGTTGCCCAGGTGAGCAGTGGTTTGAAGACAGCAACTGATGTATTGCAGAAACTTTGGCTGTATCTGCTTGCTAGACATGGGATTTAATATCATTCACTAAGAAGTCCACTGTAGCATTTAGCTGGAGGCACCGTGGTGCTCATCCCAGTAAGTGGTTTGGAGGAGGAGGGAGAACCGAACTTTGCAGACTGTACATAACCCATTTTTGTTCACAGTGACACTGATTTGGTCATTTGCTTCCTGTCCTTTGTTTTACTGCTGTCACAGCTTCAGCTGGAAGATGTTCCGCTTAGGGATCCCCATTCACAATCTAGGTACTGAGCAGCAGCTGAGCATCTGTCTCCAACCATGAGTGATTGAAGGGCTAAGAAGCATACCCTCTGCAAGATGCCCTCTTACAGAAGACCAAAAGAAGGTAAGGTAATACTTTCTGCCAAAGTGAAAGGATGTAGCTGCCATTTACACCTACTGAGGCAGAGAGAAGTCATGGGCTTGAAGTGCACCAAGGGAGACTTAAGTAAAACAAAAATATTTTAATCATGTGGCTACTTATGTGCCCAAATTGCTGAATTTTGCGGAGCTTCATTCATTTCCCAAGGATTGAGGCGAGTTCTCAGAGCTGAGTCATGTTCCACTCTCACAAGCTTAGCTGAAGTTGCCCTTTAACCCATTTTGAAATGATGGCTTTTGAATGCAAACAGAAATGCATGTTTAATGAAAATGCAAAGTGCCTGGAGTTGTCAGCGCTCAAAACCAACATCCTGTTTATAAGAACAAGTAAGACACTTCCATCAAAAAATGCATATCCTAAAGTTGCTGTTAGTCCCGAGGTGTTTGTCTTGGATAACATACTATTAATATTATAATGGTAAAACCCTTTGCATGTATAAACCAGTAATGAATAATTCTGACAGGTTTTGATGTCCCCTGTTGTGTGGAACTTCACCTCACCACGTCTCTAGTTGTTTGGATTATTTTTTCCCATCCTCTCACAAAAAACAATGAAAAGTTACACAACATAAAGTTGTCCAGGCCTCAGATTCACAACTCACAACGGAGGTTAACCCCGCTGAGCCCTGTCACAAGAGATTGCTGGTAACTTATGTTCAAAATCGTATTTCATAGTATTTGACAATTTCAGGTAGCTTATGGATATCTCGGTGAATTCTGAACCAGTTGCTGGTCATATTTTTCTTCCCTAAAAATGAGAAAAGTGTCTGGGAAAAATGGGAATTCCTGTTTCTATGCCACTTTACCGGCAGAGCATCCAAATACTCCAACTGGAAACTCAATTACACCTCAGTCTTCCTTGTGAGAAGAAAAGACAGCAAGGTTGCCATGTAATTTCTGGAAGTTCTGATGTTTTCTGCATAAAAAAAACCCTTTGGAAATGAGGCTAGAAACACAACTCAAAACATCTTATAACTCCTTCCTAGTAACATGGGCAATGGGGAACTTGTCCAGCCAGTGAATCCTGCATTTACAACTGCTTTGGACAGTGATTGCATGGAAAAGCTGTGTGAAGCAGATCCCCAAAATAAAAAGCCACTTTGTAGCCCACGCTGTCTCTGTCCACCTTGATGTGGAGCTTGTCTTTGCTCTGAAAACTCATTTGGTGGGTGAAGGTGGTAATAAACTGTCCCTTCAGTGTTTTCTTATCCATGGCAAACATACCCAGCTCTCCCAACCTCCCTTTTCTTGCCAGTTTTCAGTGCCCTGACCACTCTGCAGCCTCCATCAGACTCTCCTCTGGCTGTCCACGCCTCCTGTGCTGAGCTTCCAAAACCATGGAGGTCTGGGTGGGGCTTCCCAAATGCCGGATGGAGGGGAATCAACGCTTTTGGCCGGCTGCTGGCTGCGCTCCGCTTCAGGCAGCCCAGCCTGCAGTTGGCTCTCGCTACCACAAGGGCGCAGCACTGCCTCACACTTGGGCCACCGGGTCCTGTTTTTGTGCCGGGCCCATGACCTCTTCCGGAGGAGATCCTTTCCGTCTGATGAGCGAGAGCAGGGCTTGCTGCCAGAGTATCTAGCGCTTGGAGAGAGGGAAAAAGACAGCATAAGCCTATCCTGATGCAGAGAACCAGTAGAAGTTCAAGCACCATTCAGTGGTGGCTTTGAGATACTGGGGTTTTATATTATGCTTGAGTAACCCCTTCCTCAGGAGCAAAGCCACAGAAATTAGAAGCTCAGATTTTTAAAAGGAAGCCCTTTTCTGCTGGTCAATGCCATCTTCGCTGTGCTAACTGAAGGGGAGTCTGCATCCTTTGAGGACCAAGTAAACCGAGATCAGCAGAGCCCTTTAAGCCGTTCAACTGGAATAAATGCAGGTGGGAGACCTTCCCCTGGGTCTGGGCTGTGCCACTTCTGTGCCTTAATTGTGAGCCTCTTAATAGACCTGATATAAGAAAGGGTTTGATCCCATGTGGGGTAGTCAGGAGGGAGCTGCTGGATGAGGCCTTATTCTCTTTTTTCAATTTAATTCGCCAGTGTTAGTGATTTACAGAGGTTACAATGAATTCTCTGTCCCCATGGGGAGCAAGACTCCTAATCCTGGAGGACTGGTAGCATCAGTTTCTGTTTATACAGGCAAATCTATCACTTTATTAGTAAAAGGAGTCTACAGAAATCCTGTTTGGTCTGCTTGAGGTGCTGCAGAGGAAGCCAAGGAGATAAGGAGGTAGTGTTTCTGTTGAGATGTGCTCAGGGAACTGGCTGAGCAGAGCGAGGCAGTGAAGCAGTGATGGGAGGAGATACCAGGTCTCCTGCTGCACCTTTAGGTGGTGGCAGAGAGCTGCTGCTTCCATAGGAGCACCTCCTGGGAGAGACTGTGGTATGGGGCAGGTGTGCAGAGATGCATGCACTGGGACTTTGCTGCTTACATAAATATATGTATTAGGAAATCAAAATATTGATCAAGCATGATAACTATTTCCTTCTGTCTATGAAAATGTTATTGTCAAGGAACAGCTGAAATTGAGTTTGTTTTCCCTCTGGTTGCAGTTTTGTAACCACAGACTCGTGTTGCTGATCACCCACCCACTGCATCTTTTGATGCAGACAGGTTGCAGCATCAAAAGAGACCTTCTGAGTCTCATCCCCTCATCCTTCTATGCTAGAGGCTATCCCACACAACCCATTTGATAATCTGCTTAGCAGTGATTTGTCCAGGGACAATGCTTCAGAGCAGGGGACACCTGGGAAACTTGCTCTGGTCCCAGGGTGCAGGGCTGAAAGTTCTCCTGTGTGACTTGCATGGAAATGGTGTGTGCTTCCCTGCAACACTGATGTGGCAGAGGTAAGCCTGGAGAGACAGTAAATTCCAGTCTGGAGCTCCTAAGCAATCTCATTGCTTTAACCAAGCCTTCTCCTAAGTGCCAACCTGTACTGCTGCTTCTGCTATGTCTCTGGGTAACTTTTCAGCGCCAAGATCTGTTCCCACAGGTGGTAAATCTGGTCCTAAAGGCATGATTGCTGCCATTATTTTACACAAAGAAGCGGTATAACAACAGGGAATAGTTTGGGTTTGGGTTTTTTTTCTCCCCAGTAGTAGGTAGTAGAATCAGCTTTTAAAAAGGGAAATAAATCAGGCAGAGAGTAGGAATCAGATGAAACCTGAGTTTAATACGACAGGCACAACCAAGGAGCGTAGTTTGATCCAATAACAGTAAAAACCTCTTGGGGTGGAAGCACTGTAACAGTTGTTTTGATTTGAAGTTCAAAGCCTGAGCAATTGCCCAGAGTTGCTTAATTTCTCACTAGCAACTTTTCTGTTGCAGGGATAACTGACGTGTGGCCAAATCAAAAGGCAGTGCGCTCTATGATTTTAACATGATTACAATGGGGGGTACAATAAGGCTAAAGCTTCTCTGGGGTTTAGGAATGGAAGCAAGGGGAGTAAAATAAAATACCTTAGACCTCAGCTACATAGCTTGCTGTTTTTCAAACCTACTTCTTTATCTCCTTTACCACAGACATTTTGGACCACAACGACTCTTCTTGGAGTGGCCTGAACGTTTCACACCCCCTGAGTGATGGTGCGTTGAGTGGTGGGTGGTCCGTGGGTAGAGGCACTTGGACTTGCTTAGGTGTTGTGTCGATGAGCTCTTGTGCTTGGTTCCCTCCTGCGGCAGCAAGCATTTGCCTGTTTTTTGTTGTGAGGAGCACTCCTTTATTCCCTGTCCAGGGGAGCATTTGGGCACGTTTGGCTGCGGCACAGACTTGGTTACTTGCTGCTGGGAGGAATGGGTGGTGATGCACTCCTGCGTTGGGTAGCCCTTCATGCACTTCTGCTGGGGGAACCCGCTCACGCACTCTTGCATGAAAGACTCTGTTACACACTGCTGTGGGGGGCACTCGGTGACTCCACGCAGTGGTGGGGAATAGCCACTGGTCATTCCCTGCAGGGACCGGAGCTCTGTGCCGTAGCACTGTGATGAGCACTTGGATATCTTCTGCGACCTGCATTCATTCTTGCATGAGGATGAGTACTTGATCCCACATGGTGGGAACCTGAGCTTGCCTGGCTCTGGGCACCTGGGTGCGCATGGTGGAAGGCTCTTGGCCATGCGCTTTTTCTCAGGGTGGATGGTCTCACAGGGCTGGAAACATGGTGCTGTGCTCAGCCGCACACTGGGCTTCCTGCAAGGCAGAAGGCGAGTGGTCTCACAAGGCTCAGGGTACAGCAGGACACATTGCTGTACATAGGGTGGGCAAGACAGCAAAGGTGTCTGGGTTACACTTGGCTGTGGGCACACATAAGTGAAAGGTTGAGTGTAGCTTTGCCACCTTGGCATTGGGCTCTTGATCACGCTGACTGGGTGGCACGTGGTGCTGCATGCATCTTTCTGGGGCGTGCACTGCTGGATGCTTTCGGTGAAATAGCCCGATCCTGGCAGGTACAGATGTTTGTACCGCTCCCCATAGTAGTGCATGGTCACACAAAGCACTTAGGCCTGAAAGAAGCAGGAAAAAGACAGACAGTTCACATAGGTATTGGTTGATTTCTGTGATGCAGGACTCAGTTTCTGACAGGTATCTCAACATGCAAGCTCACACCCTGGCTCACCTGAGGCTCAGAGACTCTCTGTGACATAAAACCAGGCTGGGATTACCCAGATGAGTAGAGGAGAGTCTGTTCTCAGCTTGTTCCTTCACACCCTTCTCTTAAGAGCCCAGAAACAGCCAGGGATTGGAGCCAAGCAAACTGGAAAGTTTTCATGCCACCTTTCAAAGACCAGCTAAGTGTCCATCAAAGCATTTCACAAGGAAAAGCAACATTTTGACCCTCTGCCTTACTTCCTGGAAACCTCCTGTGTCCCCACTGGGCCAACTATTCAAGTTTATGTCCTGCACCTCCCAAGCACCAGAGATGAAAGGCAAGCCAAAATTAAAGGTGTGTCCATGCTGTAATACTCAGGTGTGGCTGCAGTTCACACAGGCAAACCCAAGCTGAGGCTAAATTAGCTAGCTGAGGGTAAGGATAGGTTTGTTGCAGCATGGAGCTCATCAGCTCAGCACGTACAACCTGCCTATTGAGTCACAGTCCCACAGGGGGACTGCTGGGCTGGCAGTGTGCAGAGCATGTATGCTCTGAGCATGCTACCATAGCATCGGCTTTGCTGCCTCTCAAGCCTTACAGTCCCAGATTCATAAAAATAGTTTCTGTAGGCATCTCCAAGGAAAAAAAAAGAAAATACAGCAGGATCGTGTCTAAGTATTTGGTGAAACCAGAGCAGGAAAGGAGAAGCTGTGAAGGCAAAGTCTCAGCTGGTGTTAACTGCTCAAGTGTCACTGAGCTGACAGAATTACACCCATTTAAAGCAGCCTCCAGCGCTGCACTACAGTCATACCAAAGTCATAATGTCCTGGTTTTGTTATGGTAAGCTAAAGATCCACTGTCACAATGCCTGGCATAGCAACTCTGAGAGTGAAACCTCATCCAGACAGCCCCAGTTAGAACAGCAGGAAGGAGAATCTAGATGAGACCCCATTCCCAGGGAAGGAGTCAGGTGGCACCATCTAAAGGTCCACACTTCCCTCCTGAAGCTACTGAGAAATGTCTCATTTTGTCTTGACCCTGAGAGTTGCAGCATAAACCATCCCACTTCATTCTCCACCCTGGAAAACAACAGTTTCACAGTTTTCTGCGGTTTTAACTGGCATATTTTGAGCACAATGGATGCTTTAACCACTGACATGTGAAAGGTACTCTGTTTGAAAATGTTTTCCTTTTTTCATTTCAACATTGTTTGGAGATTAAGGCATATAATTAAACAACTGTAAAGAAACTGCAGTTTCTAGCACCTCGAGTTCTGTCTATAATTACAGTAAGGCGTTTTATCTTCCAAAAGCCTATCACTGGATGACTATTAACAATAGCAATGCTGTGTGTTCCAATCATTAGGAAAAACTTATCACTACAATTATAATCATCAACTAATAAAAACAACCAGATGAAAAACAATGATAGCAATTACTACTAAATGCTAAAGTGATGCTCATCAAGATATAAAGCTTCTAAAGCAGGGAGGAGCATTTGCTTCCAATGGGTTGTTTGCATCTCAGACTCATTTGTATCATTGTTAGCCTAGACAGAAATTTGAACATGATCAGGCTCAGCTAGAGAGTCTCTCTGTTGACCTTTACATTGGCACTGAAGTTGATCAGCTTCTTATTATTATCTTAAAAGTTGCTTTGCTTAAATTCCATAAAACAGCAGCAAATCTCTCCATGTCACTTCCTTTAGAGAAGTTGCTCACATCTGCTGCCAGCATCGAGCCCTTTATGTCGTAGTAGCCTCCTATGGACTAGAACTAACAGAAAGCGTAGAGAAGCCCACAGATCCCACTCCTGACTTCACAGTCCGCAGGGAAGTGCTTTCCCAATATTCTTCAGGTTAGCACATAGAAGATCTCCAGTAGTTAGAGCTGTGCATGCCGGTGCTGAAGGCAGCATCCCCCAGAGGATGTTTCTCCGCGAGTACACACGCAGAACCTCTGCCTGCTCCGGCCACCCAGGAATAAAACAGCATTTCAGGAGCTCCATTAAAAGCCAGACTTACCCACTTCATCAGTGAGATCAACTGGAGAGAAGTGCCTAGGAAAGCCCCACGATGGCAGAGCTTTTATACAGTGAATAAGTGCCCTAGGGGAGTGAGGTGGTTTGGCTGGGTGATGCTCTAATTGCCTGCCAGTCCTGGATGAGCCACGTGCAGCTTCATGCCGGCGGGAATGGCTGTCCTTGCTCTGTGAGGCTGCCATCACCACCAGGTACTGTCAGGACATCTGTGAGCTCCATGAGGTAGAACCTCATGATCCAACATACTGAACCAGCGAAGTACCTGGGAGCCTGAGGATACCCTGTGCCCATGGCCCTCATGTTTTGTATCCCCATGCACAGTGCCAAAGCATCTCTGCATGCCCATTACAAACCTAGGCCAGCTAAAATACACCTTTCCACCCAGAAAAAGATTGCAGTTGAGACCACCAAAGGGACTGCTCAAGGGACTTCTCATTTCCCTGCATAAACCCATTTGGTGCCTTTGAAAACACCATCCAGGAAGGACTCTTGGCAACTTTTTGCCAAGACCATAATTACTGTGGCATGCAGACTTCCTTCACTTGCATAGGGAGCCCAGGGAAGAGACGGATGATTTGGAGTGAGAAAGCCTTGGGCTAAGGCAAGATGGCTACTAAAAAGGACTTGCCATGAAGTGAATGACCTGCTGAAAGAGATGACGCTTTTCCGGCGCAACAAAGAGGAGAAAGGGCAAGCAGGAGCCCAGGGAAAGGCGGCTGGATCAAACCCAGCTCATGTCCTGAAAACATGAATCCTATTTCCTGCTTTGCTGCACAGTCTCTGCACCAGTCAGCCCTCCCTTTGTTCCCTGTTTACACCACAAATGAACTCAAAGGAAAATTAACAGTGGCATGAGCAGAAGTGCCGATAGGGAATACATTCTTACGTAGTCATATAGGCATAAGCCAAGGCCCTGGGTTTTATTTTCCTTTAATTTTTTTCCTTTAATCTGCCACCTATGACTTGGGTTCCAGCATGCTGGGAATTCAGGTGAGGTCCCATGCACTGAAATAAAAAAAAGTGAAATAAGTTACCTTTTAATGGAGTAGGTGGAAAATTTTTCACCAATGTGAAGCACTGGGAATGCTGCTGGGTTGTCATCTCTAGAGGTATTTTAAAGACATGCTTAGGAACATGGTGGACTTGGCAGTATTGTATTTATGAATTGACTTGATGGACTTAAGGGTCTTTTCTAACTTAAATGATTCTATGATTTAAGCAAAATATTGATCTCTATCTTATGAACCACTGAGCAAATTTTCTATTTCTATTTTCACTGCAAAATTCAGAAGCCTGAAGATAGGTTTGTTATTTAAATTTCTGATTTTCCAACCAAAAAACTGTCTCCCTCACTATCATAGAAAAAAATACAAAGTGTATGTTTTCCCAGTTGATGCCAACAACTTTTATGGTGTTTCACTCCCTGGAACTATAATGCCCTTTTTTAATGTTAAATGATCTGACCTGAGATTTTGGGAATCAAGCTGGCGTCAGAGAACAGGTAAGCAGATTAATACAGTTTTTATAAGGTCTATAAATCCAACTCCTGGTCAAGCTCCAGATCAAGTAGCCTTCAAGTAATGCTAATATTCAGTTTAGTGTTTCCAATACAGGTAGCAGAATAGTAACCCGATGATAACATCGTGCTCTGTCATCCAAATGTTCTTAATTAGCATCTGTAAAGTCCTTTCATCTCAGAGAGACGCATAGTGCCACATGGGACATTGTTGTAGGGGGTATTATTATTCCCAGTTAAGCACAGGGGAAACTGAGGCACATTGCACTGTGGTCACTTGGTGGTGCAGAGTGAGTCAGAGCCAGGGTCAGGGCCAGATTCTGTCGCAAACACCTTCAAAACAAGCCCCATGCACCCTGAGAGGTAAGGTTCTGCACCACCTGGCTACCCATCACCACCAGGAAGGTTTTCCTGAGGATCCTTTGGGCTCTGACACCAATGGAAAAGCCACAGTGATGCGAGAACTCCTCAGAAGGCCACCCCATTGTTTATTTCTTGGTTTTAAAGGGGACACAAAGTGTTGGATTGTGAGAGCATCCCTGGCTCTTTAAGGTGGAAGGAAGGCCATGGTCACTGCTGCTCTTGAGGACGGCGTCTCTGGTCCAAAGCATCACCACTGAACATTCAGGAGAAGGTATGAAGAGGGTTTGGTCCCCCATGACCCACTGAGCCCCCTGGGGAAGCAGACAGATGCCACCTTGACATTGCTAGATGCTCAGGTCTTGGACACTTCCTTGCCTTCAGAGGGCAGCCTGCAGTGACACCCCAAGGTCACTGAGCGAGGGTGGAGCAGGGCAGGATGCGGGGCAGCGTCCCAGGCCTGGTCACACCCTTCTCTTTGTCTTGCAACACTTGTTTTCACCCTCCAAATACGCACGATCTACTTAGCATGAGTTACTACTCGTTCTCCTAATGATAGGGCATATTACAGGATTTTTCTATTTTTTTAATCTGGGTTCACTGTATTTAATAAAGAAGAACCACGAGGGGAAAAAGACAAGATATTTAATCTCAGGTCAGACAGCTTTATTCAAGTAGATATATGTATAAGTATACATATACATATGTGTTTTATTTTCTATATATATATATGGTTTTGTTTTCAATGTGTACAGTACGCATCTTCAAGCAACATAAAGAATATGGTTAATTGCTTTTACAGCTCAAACATTTCTAAAACAGTCGTGCTACAACTTTCAGTGTTATTTCAAAGACTTCCGTTTGTTTCAAGTTGTGTTGTCAATATTCATGAAAGCAACCAAGTGAATAAAAACTTTCATATATAAAATTTCAGCAAGCATCTGCTTCACCAAACCAGGAATCCTGCCTTGTCTGAGGACTCTGCCGAAGTCAGCACAGAGTCAATGTTTTAAAGCAGCAGGCATTTCTGGCCACCTTCTGAAATGAAGGCCATTGGAGTATGATTCATACGCCGTTTGCTTAGCAAATTTACTTTTGGCTTCCAAATCTGAGCATGCAAACAGATTGCTTTTTTATAGTTCTCTGTTTTGTAGAACTTGCAGCCTCGTGGAATCCAAGTTAATCTGAACATTGTCTCCTAAGGACTAAACCCAGAGTTGGGCAGAGGCCACCCCTTCACTGGCCACATCACCAGTCCTTTTGGTGCTGTTGTGATCTGGAGTCCTTAGACATTTCTATTCCTTTATATATATATATATTTAAAACATTATTCATTTTAATTATGTGAGAATTTAATGGCATCCCACTAAACTATGCCTTGCAGCAGATAAAGGTACAAGCATAGGTACTTGGGGTGCAGCCATGGATATAATATCACACCCTATGGCCCAAACTAGAGTTGAGCTACAGGGGAAGCACTGGAAAACAGAGATAAAGCATATTTAAGCGATAGGAACTAGTCGGCAGATGGTACAAAGAGGTAAATAACCCCTGCCAATCCCAGAAGTTGTACCTAGCTCTTTTCCTGCGGGCCTTCCTTTCCCCTCTTCTTTTTACCAGGGCCATTTGGAGGCAGAGCAGTACTTTTTAGCGTGGCTTGAAATTTTCACTCCACCTGACTGACACTGCTGCTGTGGCACACACTTGGTGGCACACTGCTGCTGTGGCACACACTTAGTGGCACACTGCTGCTGTGGCACACACTTGGTGGCACACTGCTGCTGTGGCACACACTTGGTGGTACACTGCTGCTGTGGCACACACTTGGTGGCACACTGCTGCTGTGAGACACACTTGGTGGCACACTGCTGCTGCGGCACACACTTGGTGGCACACTGCTGCTCTGGCACACACTTAGTGGCACACTGCTGCTGTGGGATACAGATGGTAGCACAGTCGGTGGCACACTGCTGTGGGACACACTTGGTCACACACCTGGTTGCACGCTGCTGTGGGACATACTTGGTTGCACACTGCTGCGGGGCAGAAGAGGTCACAAAGCGGTGCGAGACCCATTTGGTTGCACGCTGCTGTGGGACGCACGTGGTCACACATCTGGTTGCACATGGCTGCTGCGGGGAATATGTTGTCACACACTGCTGTGGGATGCACTTGGTTGCACACTGCTGCTGCGGGATGGCCTTGGTCAGGTACGGCTGCTGTGGTATACACGTGGTCACACATCTGGTCTCACACTGCTGCTGGGGGGCATAGGCGGTCACACACTTGGTTGCACACTGTTGTGGCACAGCCTCAGTTGCACACTGCTGCTGTGGCACACACTTGGTCACTCTAGGCTGTTGCAGCACTCCCTCAGTTGCGCACTGCTGCTGTGGCACGCAGGTTGTCACACACCGAGTTACACATGGCTGCTCTTGGATGCGTTGGGTCACACACTGCTGTTGTGGCACACACTTGGTCTGATACTGCAGCCGTGGCACACACTTGGTCACACTGTGCTGGTGGGAGAAGCTGGAGGACATGATCCGCTGCCGGGGAATGCAGGGGGTCACATACTGTGGTGTGCATAGTGTCGAGTGCCAGGTAGGCACTGGCAGATGTCTGGCAGTATACACTGGTGAGCACTTGATGGGGATGGGATTCTGGTAAACTTGAGGGAGGCACTGGTGTAGGTAGCACGACATCTTGATGAGGCTTTGGCAGGATGGGAGCGGCACGTGAGAAAGCAGAGCCTTCAGAGAGGTTGAGTTTCTTGTGGTCCTGCTGCTGCCCGTGCCTCAGGACTGGCTTGTTTTACAGGGTGCTGGAGACACGTTCCGCCTATGCCATGGTCTCAAAACCACAGCAGCAGCAGCTGAAGACCCAACCCATCATTTTTAACTCTGAAACATAGCATCAAGTCAAACAATGGGGAAATTCAGAGACATGTAGCACCAAATATCTCCCTGGACTGCAACTCCCTCCCCATCATCTGGATCTCCATGGGGGAGAACTAATCTTGGAGGTCAGCAGAAGAATGGTTGATCCCAGAGCTGTCTTTCAATCATTAAACCCAGTTTTCCCTTCCTCTGACCTCTTACTGACGCATTGAGAAAAAGGCCCAACCCAGAAACAAGGTCTGAAGCTGTCATCACATCTGCCATAGCAGGAGAGACAAACAGCACTCAAGGCTCCGCTGCTTAATCCCATCACACCATGGGCAGACAGAGGTCCACAGCTCAGTCCCAGCATCACAAGGTTCATGCTCATTATGGAACCAAAGCCTGGTAAAGAGTAGTGATACCACAATTGAACACAAACCTGCTTACAGCTCTTTTAGCATTACCATTCCCTGGTACACCAAAGCTTCTCTTACTGTTGTCAGGCACCCCCAAAAGCAAACAATAATAGCATCACCCCAATTACTGCTAACAACCTTTCTGCTAATAACCTTTCCTTAAATTCTTCTGGATTGCCTTTTGGCCTCAGAGGCCCAGCTGAAGACACCAAGAGCACACTGCTAATCCAACACAGCAATTCAAGCCAACTAATTTTAGAAACTTCTCCCATAGACCATATTTAATATGTAAAAAAGCAGAAATAAATCTGCATTTCAGCAGCTACAGAGGCTCAGCACAAACCAGACTTACCCAGCTCCCTGTTGAGAACAGCTCAGTGATGTGACCAGTGAGCTCTAATAGAAGGAGAGCTTTTATATAGCTACTAAATGTGCCTTGAAGGTATGAGGTACCCATGACATATCCTAATAGCTCCTATGCAAAAGCTGTCCTGTGTGCAACACTCGTAGTGACTAGCATCAGTGTACTCATCCCTGAGGATGAGTAGTTGAATGTTAGCTCCCCATAGTAAGAGTAATTACCTTTAGTATAATCCTCCCTGGCATGGTAATACTGAAAGGTATTTGGAGAGGCGGCAGCTGCCTCAGGGGTTTTGCAAGGCAGAAGTGCACCTGATAACACTGGTAATGGCTTTCAGGGGTCTCACTGGACCAAGGCTTCACAGTCCCTGGAAATGTCTTGGTGGTCCCCATGAAATGGAGCCATCCTATCACTCAGCCTCTTTCCACAAACATGTGGCTTTGTTTCATGCTCTGAGAGCTGCACTGACTGTTTCATGTCCTTCTCCATCTTTAATCCCTGGTTAGAGCTTCTTATCTGCCCCATAAGGCCCAGCAGCCAGGGTCGGTTGTGTCTGCAGGCTGGACATAGGGCAGTGACTTCTCGAAGGAAAACAGGAGCTCCTAGTAAAGTTCAGATTATTCCCTTGGGTGGATGCAGTTCATCATCCACAAAAGACTTCATTTTTAGCTTGTGTAGTTCCAGAGAGCACATGGCCACTGGTGTCCTGATGCTCCCATGATCCCAGTGCTGTCACCTGTCATCAGAGCAATGGGAATACACTGTCCAGTGACTCTCAGATGAGCGGAAAAGATGAGCTACAGTCATGTTTGATTGCAGCCCTTGCACAACAAGCTCAGGTGTCAAAGCTGTGACTGGCAGCACAACAGGCCACAAAAAGCACCAGGAGCAGATAAACTTCCTCCACACTTGCAGGTGACTTTCTCAGTGAGTCAACTTCTTATCACGCACCGTGCCCAGATTAAAAAGACTGGTAGAAAATTTAGAGATTAATTCTTTGAAGTCTTTGGTGATCTGATCAATGCTTTCATGTGTACGTTGTCACATGAAATATCCTCCATAAGTGACAATTTCTTCCTGCTGACTACAGGGGGAGCTGAGGGGGACTAGTGCAGAGGAGTGCTCAGCCCACTGGCATGTAGGGCTGGTTGAGATCAAACACACTCCAAGGGGATCACTTCCTGAGTATGTTTATTAAAACCCACGGTTTCTTGTGAATTAAAGAAATGGCTCTGCCCAGGTGGGCTTTGAGGTGAATAAAAAGGTCCATAAATAATTTTGTAACGAAACTGAATAATAAAGTTTAGGTATTCTTGGGCAACTATACCACACACTGAGGAAGAATCACAGAGAGTGAAATTTTCTCTTTACCATAAGTTTCTTCAGCAAGAATGAATCCTGCCCCTTGCTGGTCAGCAGTGAATGTGTTCGTCTTTGCCTGAACCACAAGTAATGGGTCTTTGTTGTGTCATCTCTCTTGCAGAAATTGGTTCTTTAATCCACAGCCATAACTCTTCATTGCTTTTTAGCTCCAAAGGTTGTAGCTATGATCCTCCCTGTTAACCAAAGTGAGACATTCACATTTGGATTATTTCCATTCACAGCCTTCAAACAAATCCTTGTTTCATTCCATACTTCACTGTAACACCATATGTACCTGCCCAACTCACTGAAAGCCCAGGTGAATTTTAGTTTTCTGATCACAACAATGACTTTTCTTTCATGTTAACACCCAGTAGTATCCAAAACTATAGAATCTAAGAAAAAAAAAAACCAGAAACCCAATTAAGCTCCATTTTGACTTTGTCAACATAGCAACTTTGGACTTTAACTATACAACAATTCAATGAGTGTTTTACTTTCCCATGGCAATGCCTGCCAAAAATGTGTGCTTCTGTTGTCATCATCTGTGCATACCCTGGTAGTATCCACCTTCCCTCCATAGCCAGCCCTACCCTGAAGTGGTTGTCAGCTAAGAAAATCTCCTGTCCTTTTTCAACCTGCCTGACAACCTGGAAAATAGCATGAGATGAAGGAGGGAAGAGGTTAAAACAAAGCTGTGGCACTGAGAAGCATGAAGAGGAAAGCTGAAAAACATCCTGGAGGAGATGCCAGATGAGACATTAGGGAATCCACCACCTTCCCTTTAATAAGACAGGAATGTGAAGGAGCACCGTCATAGTGTGACAATTTTGGAGCATGAGCAATGACACAAGGAATGCAAAGCTCCCTGCCTGCTCCAAACATAGAAATCTGACAGAAGAAGGGGCTATTCAAAAAAGAAGATGAAAGAGACAACGTACATTGTCCAGGTATGATCTGGGATATTGGGTTGAAACCTCAAGTGATGGAAAATTAGCCTTGCTCCATTAATGGCAATAAAAATATAACAATAAACTGGGCAAAGAGCTGTTAACAGGAGGGAGCTACAGTGAGGAGCTGTTAGACTTTAAAACTAGTGCAAAGTGAAGGCCACTTTATGTGTCAGGCTACAATAGCAAAGCCAAGAAATATATCCACCTTGGAGAAGTATCTGCAGGAGGCTGGGATGGCTATTTCCTCCAGTCTTTCCAAGACACAGCCATTCCCTCCAGCCTCTCCAAGTGCTGTGGCTTAACCCCAGCCAGCAACTGAGCACCACGCAGCCACTCACTCACTCACTCCCTCTGCCCTCCCACCCCTTGCCCTGGTGAAAGCAGGTAAAACCCATAGGCTGAGATAAGAACAGTTTAATAATTAAATTGAGATAAATAAAATACAATAATAATAACAGTAATAACAAAAATGATAGTAATAAAGAAATGAGAGGAATAGAACAAATAAAATCCTCCAAGTGATGCACAATACCATTGCTCACCACCCACTGACTGATGCCCAGCGTGTCCCTGACCAACAATCGGTACCTCCCAGCCAACTCCCCCCATAGAGAATTATACTATATATAATACTATATTATATATTCAGTATGTCTATACTGAGCATAACGTTCTCTAGTATAGAATATCCTCTTGGATAGTTTGGGCCAGCTGTCCTGGCTGCGCTTCCTCCTGTTTTCTGTGTTCCCCTTACTGGCAAAGCATGAGAGACTGAAAAGTCCTTGGCTTTTCAATATTATTCTCAGAATAAAGCCAAAACAGAGCACTGTACCAGGAAGAAAACTATCCTAGCCAAAACCAGGACACCAAGCCTTGGCCATTTCCTCCAGCCTCACCATGGCATGGCCGTTTCCTTCAACCTTGCAAAGGAATGGCCATTTCCTCCAGCCTCACCAAAGCATGGACATTTCCTCCTGTCTCTCCACAGCATGTATGTGACCTTCAATCTCGCCGTAACACGGTCACGTCCTTCAAACTCGCAGGGCATGGACATTTCCTCCAAGCTATACAAACCACTAGAGCGCAGCATTCGCACACGCAACCACCTCCTGCAACAGTTTTGCAGATCCCAGGTGCTGATAGCTGGGAAACTGCCTTCAGATGCCCTTTCATTCCAGGAAAATAGTTTAAATTGGCAGCCTGTGAACGAGACCAAGCCAATGCCCCTGCAGCCCACCCACAGCCTCCTGTTCCTACAGCTGTAAAAACCGGAATGCCTTATTCCAGCTGCTCACATGTAGATGTGCTCCTGGGCATTAAGAGCACACACTGAAGCAGTAGCTGGCCAGCACATGATGAACACTTCACCCAAGAGTACATCTGTACAGTGAATCCCTGAGGGGCACTAGGGTGCATGCAGGGAGGGGAGGGCAGAGAGTAAAGGAAACATGAGAGAATAAGCAGAAATTGCACTTTTATTGTATCAGACTTGTAATTAGAAAGCCACTTACAGGCTGTGGATAATAAAACTTAACGTATTATTACCCAGCAAGCACTAAATTCACAGTCTTACTCTTTCAATGATTTAACAGCACTGAAGGCAAAATACTCACCCCATCATGCATTAGAATGAAATGCTCCTGACTTGGACTCTTTCTTGCTTCATTTTAAAAGTGTTTTATTACTTAACGAACTCTTGCTGTTCTGCAATTAGTAGCCCCACACCCCTCTTTTTTCTGCTTGCTACCAGGTTTAGTGAAGGTTATTCTGTAGAAAATCTGACTACATGGTCATAATAGCTCCGGTGACTTTGAAAGTACTTAAGCTGAGCTGTGAGTTTCAATACAACTTTCTCCTCCCCCAGCACCCATATTATTTAGCTCCATCCATTACTTGGGCTTCCCATGGGAGAGAAACCTGGGTGCTGAGGTTTGAACTCGAAGCTTGGTCACAGCCACAGTAGCAGCAACAGTGTTAATCCAAAGGCACAAAGACCCCAGCAGCACAGCTCCAGGGGCTGCCAGGTCTGATTGCAGAAGCAGTATGTGGTCACCAAGGCACCCAGCTGCAAAAGATGAATTTGTGAAATATGTCTAGTGGAGCCTCTATCACACCAGCAATGTGAATGTGGGAGGACAACCTTCTTGCAAGCCAGGGTCTGAGAAAAACAGTATAGGAAAAAAGGAAATCCAATGTTTTTGAGGAAATGTATTAGATATTAGGAAAACAAATCTTCACTATGAGGGTGGTGAGGCAGTAGAAGAGATTGACCAGAGAAGCTGTGGCTGCCCCATCCCTGGCAGTTTAAGGCCAGGTGGACTGGGCTTGGAGCAACCTGCTCTAGTGGAAGATCTCCCTGTCCATGTCAGGGGGTTGGAACCACATGAGCTTTAAGGTCCCTTCCAATGCAAACTACTCTGGGATTCTATGAAATAAAAATTGCGCTTCTCTCTCCTTTCCCCCTGCTCCCCTTTGTAAAACAGCAAACCAAAGAAGAAGCAGCAGCAAAAGTAGGACAGAAAAGCAGCAGCAGCAAAGGTAGGAAAGAAAAGCAGTAGAAAAGCTGCACTTTTAGAAACACTGGTATCTTCACCTTCATCCACATACCGGTGTTCGAATGAAGCAAATTGTGAGAGCTCAGGATTATGATTTTAATGACTAACTCAGAGCAATGGAAATAAGAAGATTCAAGGTAAGTCTCTCTGTCTTGATCTTGAATGTCAAGAACTGCCCCTCCCAAGCTATATTCCTGCTGTATATTCATCTACTTGATGTCCCTGTCATTATTAACTCCCTGTCAGATGTCTTCTAGCACTCAGCTGTGTTAAGATTGGTTTGCAGTTCCAGCGCCTCTGAGGACACCAAGGTTGGATCAGAGTATATTTTGCCAGACACTGCATTCATGTAAGGCTGTGTGAGGCTCCTCAAAGTCTTCCATGCTGCTCTGGGACTTACCCTTCCTTTTTCTTTCGAGGGAGTTTTTTCTATTAGACAGAACACGGTATTAAATCAGATGCTCAGGACATACTAAGCTTTTAAAATTTCCTCTTTCCATAGCAATTCAGCTAGTAGAGAATATTTGGAATTATAGTGCAAGGAATGTTTGTATAATCTCCAAGTCCTCTGGGCCTGATTCTCTTCCTATACTCACCTTGTGCAACAGTGTGATGCCATGAAAGTCACAAGAATGGCATAGGTATAACCAGGATTATCTCCAGTGATCTGTGGCATTACACAGTTGCAGAAACAGTTGGGGAAGAAATAGTTTAATTCCTAGAGCCTGCAGCTCTTGCAATTTAATCTCAATTAATTCTATTTGCAAATAGAAGAGTCTGAAGTTGCCATCACCAATATCTAATCCCACAGTAAGTCATACTATGGCAAGTCTAATTAACAGTATTTAATAGATTCATCAGAATCAAACTCACCCAACTGACCAGTGAAGCAATGAATCAATGGAAAGACTGTAACAGATTTGGGAGTCAGAAAGGTTCTTAACTACCCCAGTAGTTCTACCTTCCAGAGAGAAGGGCCTGTGCCATACATGGTGTGCATTTTTTCACAGCTCCAGAGCTGCCCAATTTGCAGAAACAGGTGGGTTTTCCTGACCTTTAGGAGGGAAAACTTCCCATTCTTAGGCATTTTCTATTTTAGCAGCAGGAGACTGTTGTGTTGGCCACACCTGAACCTTGTTTTATTCAGATGTTTTCTAAATGCTTTCTTCTAAAGCCCCACAGCTTCAGACCTGCCAGAAACAACAACAGAAATAACCCAGGCAGCAAATTCACAAAAAGATTCAAAATGTGGGGCCTGAACCTCAGGGACACTCAAAGTCTTTTGAGGCATCTTTAGAAGCATAAAGCAGCCTTAATCAAAATGCAAGAGGTGTCCTGAGAACCTCCCTGTCACACTAGACACCTGTCTGACTGCTAGCCTACTGGTACCCTAGCAAGATGGCATTTTGTCCCCTTCAAAGAGGGTATGGAAGCATGAAATGTGCCACTGAACCCCAGCTCCCAGTTCTCCAGCATCAGCAGCGGTGCAAAACTGAGCACAAATGTAAGGTCACCTCCAGGGTGCTCTACTTTACAATTGCATGTGCAGGTGTATGGGCTAGAAAAGGCTGATGACAGGCTAAACTCCAACAAGTTCATTCCCGAGCTTGAGTCCATAAATGAAGCAACTGAGAATTAGGCTCTTTGATGTGATGGCTAGCTGGAAAGTGTTCCTGTTGTGCCCAATGGGTTTTCAATGAGGCAATCTGTTGCACTCAAGAAGCACAGTAATTCTGCAAAAGCAGTTAGGAATAAATTTAGGGTAGGGAATGAGAAGATTTTCAAGAAGCACTGCAAGGAGACTCTGGAATAGGCTGCCAAATCAAAAAACTGGAATCAAAATATGGAACAAGCTTTAAGACAGAGGTTGGTGAATTTATGGAAGAGGTTTTATAACTATGAATGCAGAGTTACAGACTTAACCCTGTGATTCAGCCATATGCGTCTCCTGAAAGTTGTTAAACTAATCCATTGCTATAAGTTTAATAGGAAACCCTTTGGTTCTTGGGAAGCTTGGGCTCTG
Organism: Psittacus erithacus; assembly: GCA_009867235.2. Taxonomy (NCBI): domain Eukaryota; kingdom Metazoa; phylum Chordata; class Aves; order Psittaciformes; family Psittacidae; genus Psittacus; species Psittacus erithacus. The sequence continues at coordinate 44,202 of WYDI02030052.1, forward strand.
TACTGCAGCAGAACCAAAAAGGAATCACTCATGAAGTAACAGGCAGGGAAGAAAATATTAAAGCATGAGTATTTCATGTCCAGTACTTGGATATTACAGCACTTGGACATCCCTGTGGGTGACCAGGTTCTCATCTTCTGTAACATGACTTGACCCTTGATCAGTCTCCAGCACAAGGGGAGAAGATGCTTTAGTGACTGGACTCACAGGCAGACAGACCGATACTAGGAAATTCAGTAACAGGTAATTATGTCTTTTGTCTCGTGAGATGAGTTAGTCAAGATATCCACCCTAAAATGATGACAGACACAATAATAAAGAACAAGATGGGATGTTAATGAAACAGTGTCTAATTAAACCATCAGGGCGAGCCCTGTGTCTTGGGAGATCCAGTTCAGCAAGTTCTCAGTCACACCAAGACATGAAATCCAGGAGTGCAATAGTTTCCTCAGTTTTCTCTGTGCACAAAAGTTCAAAGTAAGGGACAGAGGAAAATCAGAGAGTATTTATACAGACATGAGGTTAAGGTCAGATTGAACATTTCACAGCCTGAGCTGAAGTCCTCTGCAGTGGTCTTCACTCCTAAAAAAAAATGATCCTTCTTTTCATACTGAAGCAATACAGCTTCAGAACCCTTTGAAATATTGCAACACTCATCTTAATGATAAACCCTATAAAGTTGACAACTACAGACCTCCATTCGGAGCTGCTAGCATAACTGTTGCATATCTCCCAGGGCATCTTAGACTATGGGGGATTTAATTACCTGATCAGCATTTACTGATGGGCTGATGGCCAAGCTGTGTGGGAGCTGGAATAGCATTTTCTGTCTAGGAAGGAGGGGCTCGAGCCAGTATTTTTCTCACCTGTGGTTTTATGCTCCCTGGAATTAGTGGTACAACTTCAGTATTGACTTGGAGCTGAGCTGGTCTCCATAAGGTGAGAGTTGAGGAGTTGCTTAGCTCCACGTCCACTGTAAGGCCACCTTACTCAGTGCACGTTTCTCCCGTAGTTTCCCAAAGTTTCAGTAAGGCAGATTTCACTGCATATGGCATTTGCTCTAAAAATAGTCTTTGTGCAATTCACATGGAAGGAGAAAGCAATTACACCTCTACTATGGGCAAAACACTCACTCCCTTTCTATGGGCTGACTTCAGAGCCTCTTCGATGATAATTACCACCATTTTTCTGCTGAGGTTGCTGACATGGAGGTTAAGTGACCTCCCCAAGTCTCTCCAGACCTGGATCCAAACCAGTGTTTAAGGTCAGGATGGCTCCACCTTCTGATTTCCAGACAGGGTTCAGGTCGTCTCCCTTTCAGCTATGGAAAGTGCTTTTCTTTAATCGCTTGATGTTGCAAGTTGAGGCTGGAAATTGGACTCTGAAACAGTCCAGAAACCTCACAGCTTGCTTAAATAAAAACAGTGTCTTAACACAGGGAGACACTGTTTTTATTTAAGCACAAAGACACTTCAACAGGCTGCCTCCACATGCCGCACAGGCGCTACGTGCCCTCTCTCTCGGGTGCCCTAATTGAAGGGCATAAGAAAGGTTAGTGAAGCTCTGACCTGAAGATACATATTCATGTGTGTTGCACAAATACTCCAATACGATGTTTGAGATGATGAAACGCACAGTCTCCTTTCATACCCAGGTGCTCTGTTCTTTTCAAGCCAACAAGTGCAACAATTAAAAACCACTTTATTATGAGTCTGAGCTTATTCTATCTTCCTGCTTTGAAGAGCTGTATTTCAGGATCCTATCTCAGCAGAAGGGCTATTTTGATAACCACAAAGCATGATACTACCTAGAAAGCAAACAGGCAGGTTCTCCGCTGCTGGAAAGTGCTCTAGTTCCTGCCTTCAGCAGAGCTATGGCTGCAATCTGTACCAGCAGAGCAGCAGGCAAGGCCTGAGTCAGGGTTAGGTCTTGGGCTGGAATATTCCCCTCACTAGCAAAGGCTGGCAACTGAAACTAAGCAGCTTCCAGAGCCAAGCAGGGCCCCACCTGTCATGAGGCAAGAAAGGAAGTTGCACAGGTGAAGTCACACTATAGGAGAAGATGTGGCCTAAAATTCAGGTGTTCTATACTTCAGTTGCCAAACAATTATTAATAGAGGAAGTTACACCACAGCTAGAAACAGCTTCTTACATTTGCACCCCAGGAATCCCAACTGGTGACGGGTACCAGCTCAGCCTGTTGCAATGATTGCATCTGCAGTGCATGCTCTGATAAGCACTCTGGTAAAATAGTGGAGAGAGGACAAAGATAGTTCCAGGACAACCAAATATGATGAAATTCACCTCTATGTAGGACATGTGGTCTCCACTGCTGAAAATAATCCAACCATCAGAAATGAGGACAGTTTGACTTGCATGCTGATAGCTCCCTGAGATTTTGAGGATAATAATCAGTGAGCTATTTTCACTCAATGGACTTGTTTTACAGTGAATAATGCTTAGGGAACAAGCCGCATATACTAAAAGCTCCCTAAATTTCACATGTAGATTGAAATATCTTTTCAAATGCCATTCTAGCACCCAAATGAGACCCAAATCCCATTTGGGTGTGATAAATCTTGTATATTATTTAAAAAATCACTTTTCTTTTCACATGACACATGGAGATAAACTCAGTTCCCTTTTCTGTCACATGTAGGTGAGTGGGATCTGCATCTTCTGTGCCGTGGACAAGAACATGCATTCAAAACTATTTGTTCTAAAATGAAAGAAAAATGGAATCTATGAAGATCTTTATGGGAAAAAACATAAAAATAACCCTCATGAGTTTACAGAATCATAAGAAAGTCACTTTAGAGAATTCATTGATGAAAAGCAGGTGAAAGAAGTACAGATTAGCCCCTCATCTTAAACTATGAATATAATCCTAAGAAGTGGGGGAATTAGGTGAAATGAAATGACTTATGCATGGTTTGAAGTGGAACCATGCTGGCTGACACCACACCAAGATTCCTGATCTCCATGGGGTCTGCAATGGATGTGTTAACCTAAGGGTATGAACTTCATTCACCCAGAAAATTTTTGTTAAATCAGACTAGCAGAAAGGGGAATAAAACACATTCTGCACCAAAAGGCTTTCTTCACAGTGCCTACGTGTAAAACAAGTCTGTGGAGGAAACGCACAAAGGCAGTTGTGAAAGAATGAGCTCATTACCTAGGAGGACTCATTCCCAGAAGGCAGGGCTTTGAAACCATATAAAAGTTCTCAAATCTCTGTGCTGCACCATCCACTCGACTTCGTGCTTCTCTGTGTTGACTGGTTGGGTAAGTCAGAGAATACTGATACTCTTGTGTGATGTCTATAAATTTACTGCTTGGCTTAATGTAGGCAGACTCTTTAAAGAAGTGTTTTATTTGATAACCTTTGAATATGCACAAGATTCCTTCAAAGAAGAGAGACTGTGGGCACTGGGGTAGGACATGGAGTCTTGGAATGACTCTGCAGAGCAAATTCGGATTGTGTGTAAATGTGAAGATAGTTAAGTGCTAAATTAAAACCTTTTTGAAGAAGAGATTAGATAAAATGTGTTGGTTTAAGTGTAATTGATGTGGCCTTCAGGGAAGGAGAGGACCTGAATGGCCCCTTAAAAGCTCCTTTCAAAACTGTTTTCTGCAATTCTGCTGTTTACAACAAGGCTTCTTTTAAAAATTCAGTTTCATTGAAGAATTATTTTGTAAAAGATAGATTTGGGAGTATGAGGGGCTGTAGGGAGCAGAAGGGTGAAAGTACTCATAGTGTGGCGTCTCATTCATGCTAACCATATCAAGAACAACATATTAATTTGGCTTAATATCTTATCAGATCTTTATAAAGAAAATACTAAGAGACAAGTGATACTGATCTGGAGGATCTGGGAAGATGCAGAAGAGAGGAATTAATTTGCTTTGGAGATGTGTTGAGAGGAGTGGGCAACATAAGGCACACTCTTACATGATCTGTGTTGCTGATAGTCATGCATTGAGGGGTCTTAAAAATGCCCCTTCCAAGAAACACTTCTGAGATTCTAAACTTATTTGTGCCCTTAGCTTGTTTTTAGAAAAACAGCAACACGAGCTCTACCAAAGACACAACACGAGTCCAGCTGAGCCTGGTGCCTACCTTCAGTAGTCCACAAAACAAGGGCAGTTTCATAAATCATTAGGAAAACCCATTTGGCCTGTTGCATGTTACTGGCCTTGGGAGAAGAAATCCCTCTTGATTATTCTGATTCACACAAGCTTCATGTATTATTAGTGGCCATGATAATCCACACACATAGGGAGGCGTTATCACTGCTAATTCTTTCCATGACAGCTGGAAGAACTGTGCCACAGGTAACCTCCATTCATTATATCATTGATGAAGTCAGAGTGAAACCAGAGCAAGAGGAGGAGTTGGCCTATTGTTACTGCAAAGATTCTTTATACTACAGAAAGCTATTCAGCTTATTGGTGAGGTCCACCTTGAGGCTTTAGCACCTCAGTTCTCTAATTCCAAGTAAAATCTGGAAACCATTTTTAAAGGGACAAAAAGCAAAGGAAGCATTTCAGTTTTGCCAATGTGAAATATTCTAGTGGGCCCAGATTAATCTTTTTCTACTTTTTGATACACCAAACATTTTTAAATGCCTGTATTCAGCATTCATTTTATTATTATTATTATTACTTTCTGAAACCACTATCAAAATCAGCAGTTCTGTTATTTACCAGCCTCTCCATTAATTCCTCAGGACAGGAATCAAAATGAGTTAACACCTTAGGAAGTGTGGAGCAACAGGAGAAAGAGCTCTGAAGTGTAAATCAGCTCCAAGATAAAAGGAGTAGTTCTACCGCAGTTAGGCCTGATAGGGCTGTCCCACATTGCAGAACAGAAAGGAGGGACAAGATGAAACAGAGTCAGAGCAGAAGCTGAAAGGCAGGATGAAAAAGAGCAAACCCATTATTCTTCATGAGCAAACCTGCTTTGGGAAACCAAGAGCAAACTAAGAGAATTTTATGCTTGAGGGTGATTCAATTTTTCTTATAGTTCTTCCACCCTTATCACAATGCAGTTCATTTGGCAGACACAATAACACTGACATTTCTTTCAGATAATCTTCTTTTCTGCAAAGATGTCTTTGAATCAAATGCAAATCAAGCAGGAAATCCTGCTCCCACCTGGCCTGAGCAAGACAATTCCAAAGCACAGCCAAGACTCTGTGCCATGCACTGATCCAGTCCCACAGCCACAGCAAGAGCCTGAAGTCCAAGTCCCAGCACCTTGCCCAGAACCAGTACCAGTAGAAGTAGTACCAGAAAAAGCAGTGCCATTGCCAGCACCAGTGGTGGAACCAGGCAAGGGAGAAACACCAGTGATCGTAATACCCAAGAGTCCACTCCAGGAGCAACAGCAGCAACAGCAATGCAAGCTACCACCAACTTTCCCACCTGTACCACACCCTGAGCCTGTTCCACACCCCAATGAGAAATCAGAGTGCAAAGAACTACCTGCACCAGCCCTGTCCGGCTCTAAACCAACTCCACATGTGCTGGAGAAGCAGGAGTGCAAGAAGATCCCCGTGCCTGTTCCTGTACCACACCCTGAACCTGCACCATGTCCCCAAGAGAAGCAGGAATGCAAGGATATCCCAGTGTCAATCCCTGCTCCATGCCCTGAACCTGCAGTGCATCCCCAGGAGAAGCAGGAGTGCAAGGAGATCCCTGTGCCCACCCCACACCCTCCAGAGAAATGGGAGCACAAGGACACCCCTGTGCCAATCCCTGCTCCCTGCCCTGAACCCACACCATGTGCTCAAGAAAAGCAACAGTACAAGGAGATCCCTGTGCCAATCCCTGTGCCAATCCCTGTGCCAATACCTGAACCTGCACCATGTCCTCAGGAGAAGCAGGAATGCAAGGAGATCCCAGTGCCAATCCCTGCTCCATGCCCTGAACCTGCACTGCATCCTCAGGAAAAGCAGGAGTGCAAGGAGATCCCTGTGCCTACCCCACACCCTCCAGAGAAGCAGGAGTGCAAGGAAACTCCTGTGCCAATCTCTGCTCCCTGCCCTGAGTCAAAGAAGTCCTCCCATCCAGAAAAGTATCCTCCCATTGAGCAGCAGCAGGTGAAGCAGCCCAACCAGTGGCCACCCATGCAGAAATAATTTGCAGCTGACAAAGGAAGCCCTGAAGAGAGGAGATTGCAAACCCAGCCCTCTTCTCCCCATGTCTCACAACCAGAGGTCATTTTCCAACACCCTTTTATTCACTGCAGAATTTCTATTAAGAAGCACTGCTTCCAGCTCTCCCCTCCCAGCTAACACTAGTGTTATCCCATACTAACAGCCATAAGCTAACTGACATGTCAGGACTGGCAATAGATAAGGCTTCAAGTGGTGTCATAGGCATGTGCATTCAGCTTTTCAGCTGCCTGAATTTCTGCCCTCTCCCAATCATCCCTCTAGCTTTTAAAGGCCCAGAGAGAGACCAAAGAGCATGATGGCACACATGAGTCAAGGTCTATTAAGCTGAACAATAAACTTAACCCAAATGCAGTTAGGAACCTAGAGCTCATGCCTTCCTCCCCAAGCTCCCCATTCATAAATGTCATCTCCCACATTGCAGTTAGGAGTTTTGCCTATTAATAATAGGATTTGAGGTTTGTGTAGAACCTGCTGCTAAAAGGGTTCTGGTAAATGGTAATGAGACTTTCTGAATCACAAATCCATAGTGCTGAATATTTTCTGTAACCAAAAAAATAACACTGGGCTAGAGGAAATACTTTACAAAAGAGCCATTGCCTCTTAATTTTCTGCTTAGCTGAATTATTTGTAACCAGTGCTTTCCTCAGAGAGCTCACCTTGGGTTATCCAGGATGTGTAAAAGAACAGCTTAAGATGAGATTATTTATGGAAAACATAGATAATCATATCCAATCCAGACATGTTTTGAAATAGATTAACTTCAGGCGTGGCTTTCATCTGTTAGACAGGATAAAGGAGAAAGCATAGAGTGCTGTCTCAATTACACCCTGGAACATGTTTCACGACACAGTGTCGTGTGTGTATTTGGTACTTAGCTCTAATTATTTTAGGCTGATACTGTATCCTGGAATAATTTCACTGTGAAAATCGACAATAAAAATTACTTTGAATACCAACTTGTGGAGATTCTTAATCATTTCTGCCTAAAAAGATGAAAAGAAGCCTCAGCTTGGAACAGTCAGAAATTTTTTAGGCTCAAAGCTGGGTGAATCAAGACTCAGAAACTTTGGTGCTTGCCGGGGGCCCTGAGTCTGCTGCTCCTCTCCATGCACCAGGATTAGACAACCTGCCAGAGATCCTGCATTGTGTCAATCTATTGGGCTGACTGATGGCACTGATCGCTCCTCAGCAAGACGCCATGTCCCAGAGCACAATGCATGACATCAGCTCACATCGAGCTGTCCCCACATTCTGTCTGCCCAGTTCAAACACATTCCCAGCCACTGTGACCTTCAGAAGACATAAGGCAGGGTGCAAGCACAAGCAAAGGAGGTTTTCCCACACATCAGATGAGCCAGAAGTGGCGCAATCCCACTAGTTTGACCCTGTACCTGTTAGATGAGTGTTAGATACGTCCAATCTCATTGTCTGATCACAGAATCTCACTGAGTCACACAGCTGCTGGTTAGCAGAACAAGTTTATGTCTGTCCGCCAGATATCATATCACTCAACAGTGTCTGTAGTTATAGTTTTCCTCCTCTGCTGTACAGCTGACTGGGAATCAATTAGCTGAGCCAGTATGTCCTGCTGAGAAGCTGAAATATTCTGAACCCTCCTTCTTTTAAACTAGAAGGTATTCATTCTGGGCAGGCAAAAGCTTCCTTTCAGTGTTAAAAACTTCCAAAGACTCTTTTCCTCTCAGCAGTTACAGTATAGCTGAGGCTCTAAATCCACAGTTAACTGTTTTGATAGACCCACGAGAGCATACTTCAGAAAATTACACAAGAATTATTACACTGGGATGCTGGAGAGGGGCTTTGCATCAGTGACTGTAGTGATAACACAAGGCGCAATGGGTTCAGACATAAACAAAGGAAGTTCAGGTAACTCTTTGTCTAATAAAAGAAAGCAAAAGAATATTGATGACACTAGTAAAGTGAAAAAAATATCAGGAAGCAAATAATGAGGTCACTTTTAATTTTATTGCAGCATAACAAAATAAAGATCAGAAGAAAATAGCCCCACAATATTAGGTTTTTTATATTAAAGGATGAATAAATCCAATTTAATGAATTACATCTTTTTGAAAAGTAATTTCTGCCTGCAAACAGAAGAGGTGTGCTGCAAATTTTTAGCTATTCTGGCAGAGCCAGCAGAAAGGAGAGCTTGGAAATAATTATTTGTATCTTCCATGGCACTTTGCGGCCACTGCTGTTAGTGCTACTTCTGCTTTGGGCATTGCTGCTGCTGCTGCTGCTGTGGGATGCTCTTCACAGGACACTTGGCTTGCCCTTTTGGAGGCTGGGATTGCTCCACACACTTTGGAGGACACTTTTCCTGGCATTTTGAAGGTATTTGCTGCTGCTGTTTCTGCTGGTGGGAAGACATCTTTGCTAAACCTGGAAGAAAACCAAGATGTCATTTCAATTATTTTAAGCCCTACACACTTCTTGTTTCTGGATATTAATTTCAGTCAGTTCTTCAGCTTTGAGATCAAATCAACAGTGAAGAGTCTATATAAGTTAATAAAGGCAAAACCACACAACCACCCCCAACCCCACCCTTGGAAATCCTTGAGGATGCTGCTGTTCAAACCAAATTCCTGTTGGTGGCTCCAGTCTGCTGTAGCTGCCCCACATTGCTTTTCTGTGCTCCTATTACAATTAGTCTCTATGGAGATCAGCCACCCTGCTGGGGCATAACTGTACCTAAGCATAAATAAGAGGCAAGCACCCTCTTAATGAAGTTGGGATGCAAACAGGTTAATGGCTACAGAAGTGGAGCGAAGAGAAACAATGACAGGGGTTTTTCTTCTTTCCCTCTGCTCACCGTTTTTTGAACACTTCAACAGTGACAAGCTAAAAAGCATTCCAAACTTTGATGAAAGCATGCTTAGTTCAAAGAGAACCTCAGAGCAATGTTTAAAGCTAGTCAAAGAGGAGCAGAAAGCTAGTGACATTTAAGTATTGTAAATGGTTTTGAAAAAGAAAAATAATTTGATAACTGTCCCTTCCAGCCATGCCTTGTCTCTGCTTTATTTATTGAGTGTCTCAGGGCAGAAGCCCTGTCTCTGGCCGTTCAATGCTGGGGAACTGTTCTCCTGCTCAGTGGTGATAAGGTTTTATACAAAGAAGTGAAACTCAGAGCCCAGGAGATCCAGGAGACTGCAGTGATCAGTCCATGGCTGCTTGATGGGTACAAAAAAAGCTGCTGGCAGGTGCCATCCTTTGGTAGCTGATACTCAATGGTTATCCATAAACATTCTTATCAGTTGGAAAAAGGAAATATGAGGATTGACAAGGGTTTCCTGGTCTGAACAGTCAGCAAGCCACTGTCTAGAGGCTCAGAAAGTCTCAAAATAACATAATACAGCTTTCACCTCTATGGAGCTGAAATTGCCAGGGACAGGAACTGAAACAGTTACTAGACAAACAAAATAAAGAGAAATCACCCTGCCTTCTGAGAACAGGGCATCATAAACCCCCACTTCTATAGCTAAATGTGCATAAGACTCACCTGATGTCTCCTGCTGTTAGAAGAAAGAAGAAGGTGCTCAAGTTAACAAGCCTCCCAAATAGGAGGCTTTTATATGCTTTCAAAAGTCAGCCCCAGAAGCTGATGACAACAGATTAACTTGATGACCAGAATCTTTCACAACCAGAACTTGCTCCACTGACACCTCCATACACCTGGACTTCAGTCAAGGTCTGTGAGAGATGTTTCCTCTTTCAAGTGCGGGGGATTTGTTGTTTTTAATGCAAGGCACACCCAATCTGGTAATAACTGGCTAATTTATTAATAATTAATCTTCTCTCAACCCTGGGCAAAGATCCCACAAACAAAAAAAGATTTGAGAGGCGTTCTGTGTTTGGCAGTCTGGGTTTCTGGATTTTGCTTCCATCCTTCTCTGTTTTTCTTCCTGAAAAGGGGAGTGAAACATTTGACATTGCCAAGAAATTAGAAAGCTTTCCCCTTACTTTTCTCTTGTGCATTCACATAGCTTTTCACTGAAGCAACTAGAACTTTTTTATAAACACTGTGGCTCACTGAAGTTGTGTCAGGATTTCTTTTCTCTGGGGATGGATCTGTGTTTCAGAAACCTGTTGATCCCCTTGAAACTTTTCCAAGGAAGGAACAGAGAGAATGTTTCAACTCAAATGCTGTCTTTAGCTCTAATGGAAAAGGTAGTTCAAGCCTTTCTTGACTATTCGTCAATGCTATGCCCTGTAAGGTCATAATCAACCTAATGAATTACAGCCCAGTCTCCATTACAGATGTGGGATACTTGGAGAGATGACGGACGTGGCTTCCACCAGGTGTAGAAGAGCAGAAGCTGCTAATGGAAACATCATCCCATATCTTAACATCCCTCACCCACACCTGATTTACCGGGGGTCTTAATGACCCCAAGGTTGACATGGGCCAAATGTCACTAATTTGTTGTAAATACACAGGGGAATCTCAGCAATGCACTGAACTAACCACAGGTGTGTAGGAGAGCCACGTGTCAAGGCTTTTGCAACAAGTTTCCCACAGGCGCAGGAAGCATGATGAGCATAAACCAACAGGTCTCTTCTGCCACTTCCTCTGGGGTTTTCAGCACCATGTGCTCCTGTCTGTGATTACTGTGGCTGGTGCAATGCTCACAGCAGAGAGGGAAAGAAGAAAAAAATTTAAATGACTAATGCAGCTGATAGAGCTGGATGAAGATGCTCGGAATTCTGTCATAGATGACTAATGTATGGGATGGATCTCATTAGCAGCTGCATGTGACTTCCTGACTAAGACATTTTCCATGCCTGAAAGTGGGCACTGACACTACACATGTGGCAGCAGCAAGCAGTTGTTAGCGAGGCAATGTTCACTGCTGAAGCCCCAAAGGTTTGCGTTCAACAGTAGGAATTAGACGTGCACATTTCTAGTCTCCCCATCCATTTTTGTGCTCCTGAATATCTGGTCCACCTCCCCTTGTTTTGTCTATCTGAACTGAAAGGTGTGTTCAGGTGTAAAATGTTTGCTTTACTGAGTCATGTTTTACCTATCATTATTCGTTTTTGATGGTGTCACCTTTTGGTGTTGACAGAAATAACACAAAATGAAATCTCCTATAAAAATCTCTACACCCGTACATAAGGTTTCATTAAAAGCTGATTTGGTAACAGTGTTTACACACTGCTAAATATAACCCTTGTCTTTTCTAGATTAGATATTCTCCACCCTTGCTATAATGATACGGTAAGCGGATAGCAATTCTCTACATCCCAGACATGGAAATTGTGTGGCCATCACAGAGACAGAAGTAAGCAAGTCAGATGCACAGTATGGGAGACAATGAGAGCATTATCTCTGAAACTCAGCATTTGGATGGGTATAATGTCCCCCCAGACAATGGGCTTCCTTCTGTTTCAAAATTATTACTCCAAATAAAGAAGATGCATTTATAAGTGAATTAAAATATTACTGCACCTGTCAGGCATTAATGAACTGAATTAATGAACCAGAATGTCAACCAGCCTATCAGTCATGGATGTGACTTCTCCTCATTGCAGATGGTGAGCAGATAGGGAACAAGAGAGAGACCTGCCCAAAACCACACAATGTATCTGCAGCAAACTTGGGAAAAAGCCTGCAGTCTTGCAGGGCTCAGACCTGTTCCTGAACCACAAAAAGATTCATTTCCTGAAGCCAGATTCCCTACTTTCTATATTCAGTCAATGAGAAAGAATTAATCAGAAATACCACTTTTGCTTCCATCAGAGTGCTTTTAAGAAATAATTCAAATTCCAGCAAGAACATTCAAGTCCTTCTTTTTTGGATTTGTGGCTTTCTTCCACTTAAACCTACATTTTAACAGCATCTAATATTTTCCTCCAAAATCCAGAGATACAAAGATCAAAATGTAATCATTAATAAAGGTGAAAATTAAATTTCTATCATTATTTTCATGTGGGATAAAACTCTTCTGGTTTTGTGTCTGTCAGAAGAGTATTGACCAGATGATGTTTTGCTTACAGTATTTAAAGACGTTGCTGCACATTATAATGCATGCTTTCTCTGTTCACAGCACTGCATTGCAGGTACAAGTTGTCCACAACCATAGCAGCTTCTAAAAATGAAAACTAAAGGAAAATGTTCTTGGGTCCAATGACACTGAAACGAGGCGATGAAAGAAAGACAGAAGACACATGATGCCATCAATGGTCAATTTTTATTGCTGCACATAGACAAGAGGACAAAGATTAGAAGACAAACTGAGAAATAAAGAACTGAAGGGGAGACGTCTTCCAGCATCAACTGTTTACAGAATAGACATTGCTAAATAACTTCCCAAGGTGCCCAGCAGGATAATTATTGGCCAGCTGAAGTTACCAAGAAAAAAGGTGCTGAGACAGCAGTAGCAGAATTATCATAGCAAGCAAAGATACAGGGTGGAAACATTCAGACAAATGTTTTCCAAGACAAAGAGAGCATGGGGTGAACAGATCAGGAGAAGTTTCAGTATGTTGCAGATGGGTCTGTAACGTGGTTTTCGTTCCATGAATGCTTGTGAGCCCATGGATACTGCAGCGCCTATGGATACTGCAAGCACCAGGGCCGCATGCTAGGCTCATGTGTTAAGGTGATCAGCACGGGCGAGAGCAGACAGTGCTGCATGGCTCCAGGCACACCGTCTCACATGAATCAACACACTTGGTGGTACGCACCTCCACGCATGGGGGTGGGCAGGGCTCCACACACTTGGTGCAGCACTGGGTGGCACAAGGCTCCACACACTGAGTGGTGCACTGAGTGGCACATGGCTTTACACAGACATCAATGCACTTAGGGGGGCAGACCTCCACACACTGGGTGCTGCAGGGCTCCACGCACTGGGTGCTGCAGGTGGTGGTGCACTGGGCGGCACAAGGCTCCACGCACTGGGTGCTGCAGGTGGTGGTGCACTGGGCGGCACAAGGCTCCACACACTGAGTGCTGCAGGTGGTGGTGCACTGGGTGGGACATGGCTCCACGCACTGGGTGGTGCAGGATGTGGTGCACTGGGTGGCACAGGGAGTTGTGCAGACCTCCACACATGGGGTGGCACATGGCTTCACACAGATGTTGTCACAGGGCTCCACACACACCGTCTTGCAGGGCTCAACGCACTTGGAGCATTTCTGCACACAAATGGGAGGGGGCAGGCAGGGCTGTTTGCGCTGCTCGTAGTAAGACATACTGCTGAGGTGCTGGTAAAGCTAAAGACAAAGAAAAGAGATACAAAATCAGGGCACTCATCCTTTCTTCCTGAGCCACAATTCACAATCTGAGCACTTGAAACATACATAAAAGTTAGCTGTTAGACTAATAAAAGAGCTCTTAGGAAAAATTGCATGTCTGAATGATTTCTGGATTCAGACATATTCAACTATAACTGCCACATTATTTCTTTCTTTTCTTGGGAACCTGCAAGCATCACTGTTAGGAAGACTACAGCCATAAACCCTAAATTTTATATAACTGCCTACAGTTAAATTTCACAGAAGCCATAACAGGAAAATAGTTCATGTCTTTATTTTCTTAGTTGTATCAGCAGACATTCCCATGCCCAACTTTTTCTTCTTCAGTTCCTCACAGAGCACATCCCCCTTGGTGTAGGTATTGAGCTGCTAATGGCCAAAGATAAAGACCAAAGATCAAAAATTCAGGCACTCTCAGAAATCCTCCAGCTGTATATCACTGTAGTACATCATTGTACTATCATTATGGTATATCATCGTGGTACATCATTGGAGTAGTATCGATATTAATGTGCTCATCCTTTCATAAGAAAAGGATTAGCCCAGAGCTTACAGCTCCTATTTCCAATTCATTTCCTCATCTTGACTTGTCCCAGATGGCTCCTGCAGCTTTGCCCTCAGGTATTCTGCAGCTTCCTTCTTCCACATAATGCTTTTTCCCATTCATCTCTTTGAAGTCCCAAAAGTACGCTGCAGCATCTACTAATCTATTTAATTTCCAGTCTTAAAGCCATATGAAGGCAGAGTAAGTAGGAAGATGAGAAACAGTCACAGTTTCTGAGGAGGTGACAGGACATTTGCAAGATACTTAAGCAAGAGTCAACATCCTCTCCAGCATTCCAGGGTAAATCCTGGAACTGAAGCACCAGAAGCAAAGCTCTCCTGTGATCAGTAATATATTCCCTTGACCAGGACAATCAAGTAACACAGCCATTGCATTATTCCCTGATAAATCCAAAAGAGACTTACCAGTCCACCAGTGCAGATGAGTGAGTGAGAAATCAAACGAACTGCTGTGAGCATCAAAATGCAAACCTTTTTATATGGCTTGCATGGCGTCATCTCCGGAAACAAGGGAGCCCAAGGGTATGGACGCCTGACCACTAACTACCTCAGCAGGCTCCACCTATACGTGCTTTACATATTTGTTTGCATCCTAATTTTTGATGGAAACCCTCTTCCAGGAAAAGCATATGATCTTGAGTAAATTCTGCTTCTACCTAAACCCCATGTCATGTGGTTCTAAACGGGAATGATAGAGTACTTAAAAAAATCAAGTACTGGATTGATTGCTCTTCAGAAAAGATTTAATATGCTTGGATATTTTCATCTCCTTATTTCCGTAAATGTCTGGATGATACCTTAGGTTGTTTTCAATGCAGTATGAATGGAAAGCTATTATTAGGGAAGATGGACAATAGATCAGATTTACTATGAGAAATATCATGTCCTAATTCTTATGGTAAGAAGCAGCTAATCCTACAGTGGCCCTCAGTGCTTCCACAGACTGTTGAAGTATCTGTTTCTCTAAGAATTTTTTAATCATTAAATGTACCCAACCCATTCCTCACCACACTATGTTAACAACATACATGCTTGGCAATGTCAGTGGGGACACAACTCTAGTTACCTTGAGGACCTCTTCAAGCCACTGAGGGCAAAGTAAAGAGGCATTCATCTTAAAGGCTTTTTTGACTGTCAGAGCAGTGTAAAGAGCTTCAGTTTAAGTGGCATTTAGGCCCAGGATTTTGAGTTAGCATATTGAAGCCCTTTTCTATTCATGATAACTCAGTTCTGCAGCACAGAAAACACCCGCAAATGCATTGAATAGACCCTGCAGATTTTAAAACAAACCGAGAGCAATTAGCTCAGATTTAGGTGTGTAATAGTTTAATAGATTGATCTCTTTCCATATTTTCCTCCTAGAGTTGATCCTCCTGAGTGATGTTGAGCAAGCAATTGTCCTCCAGCACTTTAAGGTCTACCCACATCAGCATCCTCCAACACTAATCTTGCTGATGAGTTTCTCATAGTCTGGTTTGTACAGTTCTTCATGCTTTCCTAGGGCTCCAGACTCACCTCTAAAACCTAGGTGAGGACCAGTCCTACGTCTCCCTTTCCATTGTGGGTTATTTTATAACCTGTTGTTACCTTTGATTAGCAAGAAATTGTAACGACTTCTGAGAGAAATAGACATTTTAGGGGATATAAATTGATCTGCCTTTGTAATATGTGGGGACATGAGAGGGCTGGATTATTATTCTTAATTGACACTTATTTGTGGATCTGTATTATATTTATGAGCAATTTGGTCATTTGACTAGTCACCTTAACTGCAGTGAGTCAGGACATCACAGCAACATTCTTTCCTGTCCATTCGCCTTTGGCAAAAGAGCTGAAGTGATTTCCCACATCTGACACTTCTGGGATCTATTCAGTTAAATGGCATGTGTTAAGGTCTCTGGCAGAACCACAGGCTGGTATGAAGGGTTATGTTTTGATTAAAAGAGCACAAAAGATTGAAAACCTGAAACTCCAGGAGGTTTCTGGAGCCCTGGAGGAGACAGACTCCACTATCTAGAGGTCTGTGTGGTTCTGCAGAAGAGGACCCCACTGACCATTGTATTCTGGTACTCAGGACAATATTTCTGAAAAACTCAGTAAAGAACATGATCAATACTTTTGGACCCAATAATCAGAGAGACTTCATATTTCACCGCAAAGAGCTACCAAAGATGGAGGCACATCAAGACTAAAGCCGTTTTCCTACAGATATAAAAATTTTCCCTATGGACATGAAACACTGAATAATTAAGCAGATGTGAGTGTTAACATAAACACAAAACTTCAGGATGTGCAGATGTCATGATTTTTGATAGAAACATCTCAAACTGATATTTCCCTTTGCAGCTTTTTAGATATGCACCATTTTAGGATGTTCAGCTGGATTTCTACTAAGAAAAAAAGCCCCCTATTGTCAACCGCAGAAGACTTTTCTTTTAAAAATATCATACTTCTGGATTTATTGCTTTACCTAAAAACCTCCTAAATAAACTTCTTATTTTTTCATAGAAATCAAGAATTCTTCCCAGATTAGCAGCATGGTAAGACCTTCCCAGCCTACTCTCCTGCATGCTATTGCATTTCTATCTCAAAGCCCGGAGCTGTGTTACAACTGACTTTCACTTCTCATCATTCCCTACCACAACTACTCGGGGAAGGTGTGAGGGTGTGATCCAGCTCTGAGGGCAGCTTTCAGGTGGTGCAGGTCTCCAGGCTGCTGGTCCATCCCTTGCCTTTAGAAACATTTGCATAGCTCAGATTCCAGGAGGCTGAACATAGGATGCAATTAGTCTCCCATGAAAAAAAGTGGCTTGACTAGTCCATGCCTTAGGGACTATTTGATTGAGTAATAAGATCATTACTTTGGGACTGAGAGGAACCCAAATATAGCACTACCCACCTCTTTTCCTGTTTATTCGGAAGGTGAGTTCTCCATGAAGAATGATAAGTGAATATCCAAATCCAATTAATCTGGAAAAGAGGAACTAGCTATGAAAATAACTTACCAGCTTTATCTATTTCCTTCTAATTGTTGCAGATATTTACTTGTGTTTTCAAATAGTTTAGAATGGGAATCTCAGCGTTTCTTAGAATTTTTTAGATGACTGAATAAAACTGTGTCCTGATCTCTGAAGAATAACTTTTAGAGCTCAGAGCACGTTGTCTGACAGAATGAGGAATGTAGGTCTATGACATTTGCTTATGCTGAACAGCAATTTTCTATCTCCCTTTTACAACACTCCTGTGTCCAGGGAGGAAGGCTCTCTCTTTCTCTCCCTGTCACACAAGCTTGTGATTTGTGTGAGGCCAGATCTCCCCAAGCCATGTGCAATGTCATTGGCAATTGGGTAAGATTTCTCATGGCGCACTAATGTTCAGATTCCATTATGGGAAGACGTGAGAAAGTGATAATTGCAGGTTAGTCATCAGAAATGTGCCCTGAGACATCTTGAAAGAATAAGCCAATCTGTGCTCCCAGAGAGAGCTGTCCCCACATTGGCTCCTTCAGCAGCTGGACTGGCTTCCTCCGCAGTCTGCCTCCCCATCTTTCCAGCCTTCAACAGCTGCTGCTCATTCAAATCATACTCTGCGCCACCTCTGCTCTGGACCTGCAGAGCACTGCCCTTGATTGGCATGCCAGGGTGACTTTGAGTCCTCAATGACGTTACTTACTCCTGTTGAGGAACTTGCAAACGGGAAGCTAAGGAAGAAGCACTGGGATCGTGTAAGCAGATGTTCATAGAGGTTTAACATAATTCCCCAAGACGCCTTGTTAACACTACTGAAACTGTGACAGGATTCAGTAGTGAGAGATGCAGCTCTCTGGAAAGGTTCCCGGTGGGGCAGGTCTCCAGACTGATGCTCCATCCCACCCCTTTTGGAAACCTTAGCATAGCTGAGATGCCA